>CM028366.1:48052333-48345176 GCA_016624345.1 Platycodon grandiflorus | reverse complement strand
AATAATGTAAAAGTTAACTTTTTAATTTCTATAAAAAATATAAAATAGAACACTCATTTTGAAACGAAGGAGATAGAAATTGAGGATAAATATTCAAGAGGATCAAGGGACTAATTAATTAGCGGTCCGTATAGTATCATATCAATTCTCAATTTATGAATGAAGCGAGTCAAACAAGCTAGCTTGTCTATACGCCTTTCAAAAGTCTTACTTGAAATTCAATTTATTTTTCCAATTCTATTTCTAAAACTTGAAATTAAGCGACCAAAATAGCCTTGTTGATTTCAGATTCTACAGACCACGTAAAGTAACCAGTTTACAGCTCTATTTTACTTGATCTTATGAAATTACTAATTAAGTTTACACACATTGAGGGTCAATGGAATGAATAAGTAGCCAAGGTGCTCTCACATTAATCCTTTTGGGAGAATTTATGCTAACTCTCGTCTTGCTCATGCCCTCGCAAATGCTCCGTCTGACCGTAGGTATTGCCTGACACTCTAATTTTATTCCGATGGAATGAAAGGTTTCTAATTAAACTAAAGAATTTGAAAAAGAGGAGAACAAATCGATTGCATCTTTACACGTAATCCCTCCATTTTTAAATTATCGTTATATTTGAGTTTTTTAGTCAAACGTAATGTTATTTAAATGTAATTTTGACTTTTTTTTTTCAAAATCATAAAATACGTAATCTATAGTAGTAATTTACAAGTACTACAAGTTATGTGTCCTATGATTTAAAAAATAAATATATATATATATATATAATATAATATAAGCAAATATCGGGTGTGGATTGCGAATCTCTGGAAAGCAAACAGAAGGGTGTCGAGTGTATAAGTTCAGAAGATGAAGGGTAGCGTGTGTATATAGGAGTTGTTAGTTACAATGTGATGTCACAAGGCAGTTACATGATGTCACAGGTTGTTGGACATCTGCAACTTGCCTTGCTTTGATGTATTTTTGGTATTTTGTTTTGTATAAACATGTAGTCTCTTCTTCATTGTAATCATTGAATGAAATATACAAAAATGGAATACAATACTCTGGAATATTCAACTTTCTTGAGAAAATCAAATCTCCTCTTCTTTCAAACAATTCTGTCTTCTTCATTCTTAACAATTGAGTTGATCTCAATTGTTTTAATATATACTAAATTTACATTTAAAAATATCATGTTTGAATTAAAAGTCAATAGACCGTAATGTAGAAACGGAAGGAGTATTAATTACTCCTAAGTTGAATCATGCAAGTTACTGCTTAAACCTTGCTGATTTATAAAATTTAGATTGGGATGCTCTGTATTACTAATATGATCTCCACGTATATATACGTTATGCTTATGTCTAGGAACGGGTAGGAGCCAAATCATAGAACTTTAGTTACAAAAATGCAAATCTAAAGGGGAAAGAATAGGTCGGAGCTTTAACGTTTTTGTGGTACTCGGGCAATTAGTTTTGTGCCTACGTGCCTGAAAATAAAAAAAACAAACTAGTTATAACCCGTGCTTGCACTGCTGTAATTTAACTTTGTGATTTAATTGATACATTTTATGAATAATTTTATATAAAATTATCATTATTCGATAGGCGAACGTTTAGTATAGTATTTTGTTTCAAAATAAGTTTTTTTTATTAGTGGTCAATATATATATTTTTATTTTTATACATTTTTGTTGGGTTGCTTTTCCTTTGCTTTGTTTTTTTTCTTTTTGTTTTCATCTTGCACTTAATAAAGATATTTTGGACATATATTTGAAGAATTTTTAAAAATTAAAAATAAAATATTTACTTTAGAATTTATTAAAGAAAGATATTTTTCCGAACAAATGTGAATTGTTTAAGGATTGAATATAATTATATTTTATAAAATTATATTTGAAGATCATTCAATGATTAGAAAAAGTTTAGTTGGATACTATATTTACAAAAATAGTTTATTTTTTATACACTGAAATAATAATCAAAATAAGTGAATATTATAGTACATGGGTCCGTGACTCCCACTTAACCATAATATATGTAGTATTCTAAAAATATACATATAATATAATTGGTTCAGTTAAGAGGTGAGTATGCATATATAAAAGGTTTGGGTTCAAATTTCATTACAAATATTGTTTTGCTTTTCATTTGCTTTTGATTTCCTTGTCAATACCTAAAGTTCTTCACCTATTACTATTCACTATTATATATACTCTTTATAATAGGTAATATTATTAGGTAATATTATTACCTAATGACTTCCTCTCCTAATAAATAAGAATTTGAAGAGTCAAGTTCACAAAATGAAGATTTAACAAAAATGGTATAGGTGGCAAACTCATAGGCCTCCTCACCAACTTTATATATATATATATATATATATATATATATATATATATATGGATTTAAAAGTAACCCATTTAAACAATGTTGTTATATGTGTGAGTAAAGGGGATGGGGATGGGCATAGGCCATTGTTCAAAAGTTAATATGTATCAAGGGAATATTCAATATTAACCCACGCACCAAAAACATTAACTCAAGAGTCGAATAACATACTTTTGCAGTTTCAACCTCAAAAAAGAAAAACAAAAAGAATCACATATTTTAAAGGGTTAATTACACCATTAGTCCCTTGACTATGGAATATAATTAGTTCCTTAAGAAATTTTTCGATTTCGCCCAAGAGTTTCAAAAATTGTGCAACTAGTCCTTGATAGATGTCGTTAAAAATTCCGTTAAGTCAGCTATACTGTTGACATGCCATTTTTAAAGGGTATTATGAGAAATTCCTAGAGGGGGCCAAACTCTCTCTCTTCTCACTCTCTCTCGTTTGCAAAACTTAAAAAAAAATGGGAAAAAAGGGGAAAGCAACAGAAACAAAGCAATGAGCCCCATCATCTTAACCATCTCCAACGGCAACCACCGTTCCGCTCACCCACTTCATCGATGATTTAGTTTAGTTTAGTTTGGTGAGAACTCACATACTGTTACAAAAGCTACGATCGATTTAGTTTAGTTTAGTTGATTCCATCGATCCTCAACAATATCTCTTTCCATCCCCATTGGAAATCGGGATCGACGAATCAAAAGGACTTTGCGTGACTTTTTAAAATTCTAAGGACTAAAATTTGAAAAAAATTAAGGGAATAATCTTGAAAAATTCCATAGTCAAGGGACTAATGGTGTGATTCACCCTATTTTAAATTATATGTAGTATTAGAAATCAATTATTAGGGGAGTCTTAAAAACTAATTCCCGAGCTAGAGCTAGGTAGAACAAGTTTGTTGAGATGGAACAAACTTTTAGTTTCTCAAATGTGTCCCGCTTGAAAGCCAAAAACTAATCCTCGAGCTGGGTAGCCGAATAAGACCACAGCGGTAGAAGCTCTTCCAACAAGTTTTTAACACAGTTGCATTCTCATAAGACTCGAACCCGAAACCTATGGTTAAGTTAAAACAACCTTAACTAAGCTGATCTATACACTTGTTGGTTGAGATGGAACAATCTTTAGATTACCTAAAAATAATTTTTTTAAAAAATCAATTGTGTCTTCAAAAATGTAATTGATTTCATAAAACAATAATGCATTTTACTTACTACATACGTAAGACCCTTATTTTTATCAATTTAAAGTTCGTTTGGTACAACGTTTACAAAATGCGGTGTTTTAAAACGCAACGCTTTAAAAACGCAGTGTTTTAAAAACGCAGGTCTTTCCTTATAAATACGTTTGGGATATCACTTCAATACGCAGCCTTTTTCTTTCTTAGGAGCGTTTTAAAACCCGCGTTTTGGGAAAAGCTAGAATTCCAGCATTTTAAAACGTAGCTGCATTTTGAAAACGTCGCTTCATTATAGTATTGAAACACATTTTTGCAAATAAGCTTGTTTTATCCTCGCATTTGGCCAAAACGCTCGACCAAACAAAGCTATTAGAGATTATCAATTAAGAGGAGATCGTTTTGTAATCCTTTTAGACTCTTTACAATGATTTCCATAGATTGAGACGAATAACATACTTTACAATATAGGTAGTATTAGAAATCAATTATTATGGGAAGTCTTGATGTATGGAGTCCTGTTTTTGAGCTAGGGGTCTGCCCCTCTACTTTAATAATTTTGTTGAGATGGAACGGCCTTTAGATTTAAAAAAATCAATTATACGTATCTTAATTGATTTCATAAAATAATAATGCATTGACTTACTACGAGTACCTAAACCCTTCTCCATTGCTATATAAAATTTGAATTAAAAAATCCAAATATATACAGGTTATTGTTATACAATATATGCGTCGTTTGGTACTCGGGATAAATAATTGGATACAATTGATAACACCATAAAAAAAAATGTTTGGCAAGCTAAGTTTTTGTGCTAATTAAGAATTTTTAATCCCCCAATACCTGAATAAAGGGTTTAATCTCTTCGTTATTAATACTAGGAAAAGGGTGGTATTATTAATTTTCGTATTATTAATATTAATAATGTTATCCTTGTCTAGCTATCAAACGATCTTATAAAGTCTCCGTATTACGGATGTGTTTCGACAGAATATATCATTTGTATATTTCATTTTTAAAAAAATGAGACTCGGTTGGTGGAATATTTTTAGAATAGCTAAATACTAATTTAATTTCTTTATTGGTTTTTTTTTTTGGCTAGATATATATAAAGAGTGCTAGAAAGTCAAAGAAATTAAAAGTTTCTAAACTTTTTTGGTCGTATGGAATTTTCTTGAAAAGTTTCCCCAGCTCATAAAAACACACGAAAAATATTTTATTTTTCCTGAAAATTGTTCTTACATTTTAGGTTCCACTTTGCCTGCTTTTGTTGAATTATTTTCTATTCATACACTAACTTTGTACCGAATAAATAATTTTTAACCCTTTTTTTTTTTGAGAAATTTCAACGATTTTATGAACACACATTTATTTATTTATTTATTTTTGGGAACTCCGTAATTAATTCTTGTCTTTTTGTATTTGGAACTCCATTTTATATGTTTTCGCGTAACCTCCCAAATGGCGCAAGTAGTTGCATATATTAACTTCATTCAAAGTTGAAATTTTCTAACAAAGCAAATAATATTACGAAGTGGAAATTTGTATCCTACAAAATTTAATGTTAGTGTCATTGGATGGTTTTAACCCCAATTTCGATACTTAAATGTTGTTAAGTTGTTGATGATTTGGAATGTTCATTTCATTACACGAAAATGTCAAATTTGATCCGACGGCGTAGAGTTCTAAGTAAATTTGATCCGACGCACTAACACTGAAACTTTTAAAAATACCAAAGCTCAAGCTCGTAATATCACCGAAACTTTAAAAATACCACAAGCTCGCTCGTAATATCAAACCTCATAAATAAGTAATTGGTAGACATTTTTTATTACACGGTGCACTTAAATTACTTAATTAGCGATGATAAATAACGATAATCAAATACTAGCATTTTATAAATATGGGGAAAAAAGATATCAAATAAATTTTTTAAAAAAAAGAAAAATGTATTACACATATGGCGGTGAATTGAATATGAACTACCTAACAACTGTGAACAAATCATTTTGAAGAATAACTGCCCTCTGCAAATTTCCAATATATATATATTATCTATGTGAGCTCGGAAGTTTTGACTTAAATTATTAGTAGTAACTAAAATATTAGCCATTCCATCCTCAATCCTAATTTCTTTTGTTTTCAAGTATAAGGAAAAACAAACCGCAGACTATGTGCCTCTTAAACGCGTTTTGAAGTGAATAAAATTGCTTATCCGGCCTTGGCCAACTCTTTGATCCTTGACTTGTTCATCTGTAGCCACTCTCTCTTTCTCTCTCTCTCTCTCTCTCTCTCTCTCTCTCTCTCCACAGACCATAGTCATGGAAATCATGATGTAGAAAAACAATTTGAGATTTGTAAAGAGTTAATATTAAAGTTTTGATAGTACAACCTGTTTAATTCATAAATTAACATGTATTAGTCCACAATGATTCTAAGGTTTAGTATATAAAGGGTTCCTCTCTAACAATACAAGACACAAGAAGAAGATTCTAACTACTCTTTCCAATGGCAGGCCTTGGGATGTTGAGGCAATGGCCTCAACTAGTTTATGCTATGGCATTTTGTTTGATAGCCACCAGTGTTGTTGCCGATTATAAGCCTTATATTTATGCTTCACCGCCGCCGCCATACGTTTACAAATCCCCACCACCACCATCTCCGTCACCTCCTCCACCATACATTTACAAGTCTCCTCCACCTCCTTCTCCATCACCACCCCTCCTTACATTTACAAGTCACCCCCACCACCATCCCCATCACCACCTCCTCCATACTACTATAAGTCTCCTCCACCTCCTTCTCCTTCACCACCTCCTCCTTACGTCTATAAGTCACCTCCTCCACCCTCACCATCACCACCTCCTCCCTATATTTACAAGTCTCCACCTCCACCATCTCCATCCCCACCTCCTCCGTACATTTACAAGTCCCCACCTCCACCGTCCCCGTCTCCACCTCCTCCATACGTTTACAAGTCTCCACCTCCGCCCTCACCCTTACCCCCTCCTCCATACATTTACAAGTCACCTCCACCACCATCACCCCTCCACCATACGTTTATAAGTCTCCACCTCCACCATCACCATCACCGCCTCCTCCATATATTTACAAGTCACCTCCACCACCATCTCCATCACCTCCTCCACCATACATTTATAAGTCTCCACCTCCACCATCACCATCACCGCCTCCTCCATATATTTACAAGTCACCTCCACCACCATCTCCATCACCGCCTCCTCCATATATTTACAAGTCACCTCCACCACCATCTCCATCACCTCCTCCCCTTATTATTATAAGTCCCCACCTCCACCCTTGCCATCACCTCCTCCACCGTATTACTACAAATCTCCTCCTCCACCTTCACCGTCCCCTCCACCTCCGTATTACTACAAGTCCCCACCTCCACCAGTGAAATCACCTCCACCTCCCTATTACTACAAATCTCCACCTCCTCCTAAAAAGTCTCCACCTCCTCCATACTACTACAAGTCCCCACCGCCTCCTAAGCATTCCCCACCTCCTCCATACTACTACAAGTCTCCACCCTCCTAAGCATTCCCCACCTCCTCCGTACTACTACAAGTCCCCTCCACCTCCTAAACATTCCCCACCTCCTCCTTACTACTACAAGTCCCCTCCGCCTCCTAAACATTCCCCACCTCCTCCTTACTACTACAAGTCCCCACCGCCTCCTAAGAAATCTCCGCCTCCTCCATACTACTACAAATCACCACCTCCTCCTAAGAAGTCCCCTCCTCCTCCATACTACTACAACTCTCCACCACCTCCTAAGAAGTCCCGCCTCCTCCATACTATTATAAGTCACCTCCACCACCTTCACCATCACCACCTCCTCCATACTTCTACAAGTCACCACCACCACCATTGAAATCTCCTCCTCCTCCTGCGTACTACTACAGTTCTCCTCCACCTCCGAGACACTACTAAGGAGCAGTATCCTCCTTTAGATCAATTTGGATGGCAATGAGAAAAATTTTACTTCTAGGAGAAGAATTTGAAGAAATTTTAGTGATTATTGTTGAATTAAATTCTAAATCTTGTGCATGCGTTTGTGAATAATTGGGATATCCTCAACGTATAAATCTTTTTGAATCATTATTGTAATGTTTATTTCAAGCAATGAAATTCATAAATTTGTTTTTAGTTTCCTATTTTTCATTTCGTGTAACAAAATGCAATATACTTTGAAGATAGCAATTTTTTAGCTTCCTTAGTGCCTAACAAAACTACTACTATACCTACTTGGTATATAGCTAAAGCATGATTTGTCATGATTTTATGAAGTAAATGAGCAAAGTTTGAACACATGACTTTGATGCTCACTGAAACAAGTCCGTCCAGCCTGACTTGAAGAAGCTCAATAATGCTCAATATATAAGACCATTTACACACACACACACACACACACAGAGATATATATATATATATATATATATATATATATCTGTGTGTGTGTGTGTATGTGTGTTTTGATATTCGTTTGAAGGAATATAATCATTTTGAATTAAACCTTTTCAAACAAATTTGAAGGAGTACTATAACGAAATTTAACTTTATTGAAAAAATTCTCTCTTGACACGTTTTTTAAATATAAACTAAAAATGACTTTTCCCATCCCGTACCAATATATTTTGAGTCGTAATAATATTAAAATAACTGTCAAGTAAAAACGAATTTGAAGACAACCTTCTCAAAACTAATAATGCAGACAAAAATATAGAAATTAAAGGAAACACCAAAGTCGTCGATCACATTTTTCCTTAATATAGAAAGAATTCTAGTTACAATTATTAGAAAACAAATAAAAAGAATCAAGAGAAGAATCGAGCAGAAAAGTATAAGCTTAGACTTTTTACCAAGTTATGACAGCATTGAATGGATAGACATTCGTAAAAACATTCCTACTTTTCGCCACTAAAACTATGATGCATAACAATACTTGGAAGCATAAAATTATAACATTCAATTAATTTTGTCCGAAACCCAAATCTATAATATTTCCCGGATCGAGCGCAACACGAAGAAGTAAGGATTAAGCGCACTAGCAAAGCCGTTGCGCTAACGCGCATCCGTATTCTTGCTATGTTGCGCTAACGTGCAGTAGTGTGCATACAATACTAAAATTCACCATAAAACTTCTTGAGTTTATTAATTTGAAGGTCTTAGACTCTTTATCTTTTTACAAATTTAATTTTCTTGTATGATCACGCCAAAAATGTTTTGGTGACCACGCGGATCCACGTGTGTCGCTAGCTTCTCGGTCAGACGCCTCGGCTCTCAAAAGGCGTTGTTTGTCGGGACCAAACCGTCGTGAAGGGTGGTTCCTGTGATGAGACAAAGAAATAAACACCAAGGATGTCGGGTTTGCCCGACTATCACCCTCAGCGTGAGAGTATATAGATAATGGTTGGATAATATGCAAGGTGGTAGTGTTTAATGCTTGGAACACAATAAATATGAGAGTTCAAATGTTGATAGCAATAAATGGTTTCTCGCCGTCTTGGTCTCTTTTGAGTAAATGCCGCTTGGTCTTTAATGAAAGAATGTTCTTCCTTTTATAGCCAAGGATGGCATGGGAGGGTTTTGATGTGAGTTACCCGGTTTTCGTGAGCAGTAGAGGAAACCCATTCCTTCGTCGCCCTAGGATAGAATGGAGGCTTCCGTCCGGGGAATGAGGAGAAGCCATAAATGCTACCGTTGCTTGGTTGTGAAGAAATCTACTTTCTTAGCCGGGAGGCTCCGGCTCTTCCATGGAATGCGCGACACGCCGCCAACATTAAATGTCTCGATGTTGACTTTCGCCGAGGATAACCTCGACGTCGAGGTTCTAATAAGTTTGGCGAGGATGCCTGAGACCCGCCGAGGTCGCCGAGGTCATTTGGTGAAGATCTACCGAGGTTAATCTCGGCAGCCTCTGTTAGCGAGCTTTAGTTGGGTCGCCGCCACGAGCCCTTGTCAACGCCCTCGATGACATTCTCGGCTACCTCGATGACGGCCGCGTTGGTTGCCGTGTAAGATGGGGCCCACGGCCGACGTGAGTGACACGTGAATAGGACTTTTGGGAGGATCCCATCGCAGCCCCGAGTCCTCGAGTGTAATGGATTTATCCCGAGGGAGAGGAATCTACTACACCCGTTTATGCCCGCTTTCGAGCTTTTGGTCCACGCCTGGATATAATGAGATCACTGCCTAACCGCTTCACGGCCGGTTGGAAGTTTTTAAACGTTCAATTTGTCGTAGGGGGCACGCAAGAATGACCTTTCCATGACGTGGGCGAGTACGAGACCGACTAGCATTTAATGTCGCGTCCTTTTCGTTTTTCAAATTCACTTTGGCGCCTTTCCACTGCGCTGCTCGCCACGGCCTTGGCTTCCGTAGGTTAAGCCAAGATCCGCGTGTTTTCCCTGGGTCGACCCGTAGATCCGAACTATAAAAGTGGAAATTTACTGTTCGTTTTTCACTTTTCACAAACCTTTCAAAAACCCTCTCCTTCTCCGGCGATTTCTCAGCCACTTCCGCGCCCAACCGTTCGTAAAACTCACCGTTGCCTTCCGTCACTGCTCTTGTTTTCACCTTGTAAGTCCGCTTTCCTCTTTCATGCTTTGATTCCGGTTTTCGCCGTATTTCACTCTGTATATTTTCCAAACCGAGTTTTCAAATTTGCCGTACTAACTCCGGCTTCCTTTGACTTCTCAGGCGGTCTGTTCATCTTCTCTCTTCGTTTACCCGAGCTCTTCATTTAATCCAGGTAATTTACTATTCGGCTTCCTCCCTTAACAATTTTAATATGTCGTTTCTGGAAGGAGTAGAGTTTGTATTTAACCCTGTGGAGTCTCCGAGCTCGACTCTTCGACGAGCTCTGCTTCGTCGAGCTCTTCTTCTACGAGCTCGACTTCGTCCGGATCTCCTTCCTCGTCCGTCTTTGCTCGTTCTCCTACTGGGGAGAATATATATGTCCAAGATCATGGTAGATGGTTTTCGTACTCCCCAAAGGTGGCAAGGGCATACTTGGTAGGTCGGCGCTGAGGTAGAAGACTGGGTGGTCGCCGATGATCTTTACGACATTCCCGACCTCCCGCCGTCTTCTCGCATGCAAGTGATCCGCCCCGACGAGGTCAGACGAGCCTGGGACCAATACTTCACCGTTGATAAAATAATAGCCCGCATTAAGGCCAGGAGGGAGAGGAGAGACCATGAGGCCGCCGAGGCCGAAAAAGCTGTGCTCGCTCGGTCTCGAGCTCACCAGCCGCTCGGGTAGAAGAGCCTGCTCGGTTGTAAGAGATATAAGAGAAGGCCGGGTCCTTCGTCCGCCCGTATTCGGATCTAATGAATCCGCTTCGTGCAGATGGCTGGACCAAGGAGGAGCATCTACTTCGTGTCGTCCTCCTGTTTCCCCAGCCGCCTCCTGGGACAAGGAGCCCTGCATTGCAGGTTGTCGAGAGTGGAGGAATCGTGCCACTACCACCGATCTGTCGACATGGAGGACTCGCTTGAATACCCGTCCAACGACTTCCGAGTTACTCTTCCTCGAGCCGAGTCCTTAGTTGATCTTCGATCGAGGAGGATAAGGTCGTTTTATCTCGCTTGATGTCGGCTCCGCCTCGCCGCTTGATCCTTTATCTCTGTCTATTTTTGAAAGACATGTCCGCACATCCTCCGGACTCTCTCTCGAACATGATGAGGATGCGGCGAGCTTTATAGTTGTGGTCCGCTCTCATGGGTTCGAGCCGACCATGAACCTTCTCCGCCACTTTCTCGTAAACAATACCCAAGGTCGGCTTCACCGCAAGACCCAAAACTACTGGTCAAGCTTTTACGCATACCCCAAAGAAGTTACGGCCGGGCGGACAAGGTTGTTGTTGAGTAGTGAGGGGGGAGTTTTTCCCTCCTCGTCAAGCCTTCAAGGTTCCCGATTCTAGCTCGAGTGAGCTTACTGCTTACGAGAAGAGGTGAAGGTCGCCATCGAGCCGGACTCGGCTCGTGGGCAAGACCCCCGCCGCCTTTATGATCGGGCGTCTATTGTCGGAGCGAGGCCCTCGCGCACGTTGCTCTGGCCTGTCGCGCAGGTCCCCGAGGTGAGGTGATCTCGCCCCGTGATCCTCAAGAGCTTTCCGGCCGGCCTCTCCATAAAGATTTGCAGTCACCGAGGACGTGTTTTTGCCCGGCGAACCGCGGCCGTGACCCTGCAAGAATATTTTTCTCCTCGCTTGATAATGCCATAGCTTTCCTGTCATTATTTACCGACCGTTTGTTCTTTTCAATGCCATGTTCGAGATTGATGATTTCTTGGCCTCTCCTGATGCTTTGGAGAAGGTCGTCATGCCCGAGTCGACGAGCTCCTGCCACTTTGCGATATGAGGCCGCCGGGGAGACACCGATTCCGACGGTGGCCGTGGGCTGGGGACTCGCTACCGAGCAGCTGTAAGAAGACTCGAGCCGCTAAGACGACTTCTTCCTCCTGGCGAGCCTTCATCCGATGACCCTCCTCAAGAGGAAGAAGGTTTCGATTGACTCGGTCCGATCGACGAGGACGTCGAGGCCTCCGAGGAAGTCGGGCCTACTTCTACCCTCCGAGCCTCCGACTTCTACCCCTCCGAGCCCCCAACTCGCTCTTCCACCCGGCTGCTCGAGCGATAAACCCGAGGAGCTAAAGCTTCTTGGTTGAGGAGTGGTTTCCAAAGATCCGGATACCCGTGCCGATGGCCTCAAGCTCGAACGAGATCGGCGCCGTCCCTCCTCAAGAATATTTCAAACATGATAAGTCGTCGCGGGGTGGCCGCGGTCAGGGGTTATTCTTCGCTTGCTCGACGACGACCTTTTGAGGAGCCGGGGCGATGAATCCTTCCGAGGCGCCCGGGACGAGCCGGATTTGCAATGAGCGAGGTAATTTCCTTTTGGTTCGCTTGTTTCGATATTTCAACTTTTCTAATGACGTTCCTCCTTTCAGGCACCACGCTCCAACTGTTCGGCAAGGAGTTAAACAAAGACCCGCTCCGATCTGAAGACCTCGAGGTGAGAGGAGAAACTGAGTGATGAAAACCTCCGCCTGTGGCGGTTGCTTTGGCGAGGAAGGCCGATGAGGCCCAGCAGCTTCTAAGCCAGAGGGATGTGCAGCTGTGCGAGGTGGGATGCCGACGTGCTCGTGGCTCGCCGTCGGCGATGGTTGCCGAGAAGGAGGCCTGGTGGCCGAGAAGCCGTGGAGAGCAAGGCCAAGGCCGCGAGAGCGAGGTTATCAACCTTAAACTTCGTCCGCTAGCCTTCGGGAGGAGCTGCCGCCAAAGCCACCCCCACCGAACAAATAATTGAGAATTTCAAGAAGTCCCTGGATCGGGTCAAGCTCTCGCCCTACTTTATCCGAGGGAAGGAGCACATTTTATGAACGGTCGCGCGCGGCATCCCTCGGGCAATTTGCTCACTGAATAAGACCCTCTTTTTGGCGAGGAGGCGAGGGGCCATGTAATGGTGCCTGAAGAGGATGAGCTTAAAACTCGCATGAAGGTGATTTCGAAGAAGGCAAGCACCATGGAATCCCCTACACCCTTCGATCATAACCTCCGCAACCTCGTCAAAATTTTAAAGTCTCGATCCCAAAGCTCCTTCGACGGCGACCAAGCCGCAAGAGCTCGAGGGTGAAAAGACCAATCGAGAAGAATCTAGCCGAGCTGTGCGTCATGCCGAGGAAGCTTCTTGATTTTTGTACGAATTTTATGACAAGTTTTTGTAACCAAATATTTATTTGTACTCGATGTTGTCGGTCTTCCCGCCGAGCTTGTATATATGACTTGTATATATTTTCTATATTTTGCCTATGAAAAGCTTCTTTTATGATTATTTCGTTTGATTTTTATCCTTGTTTTAGCGAGGACTCGCTTTGGATAAATTGTCTCATTTGTCCTCGATTTATCGAGGATTTTTGTAGGTAGAGCTCTAAAATTCCCTTTAGGGCATATTTTTAGATAAGGCTCTATTCCTCTATATTTCTTGACCCCATAGGGTTTTTGGTGGCAAAAATAAACATGAAAGAAATATTAAAAGACTTTCATATATACATGTGCTTTTTCGCAGCTATTACAAAATATCTCATTGGTAATAACGTCTAAGGTGGTCGCGTGCCATGGGTTTTTTAGGTCTTTCCCATCTTGGTCGCCTAGCCGATATGTGCCTTCTGATCACGCCCGTGATTTTGAAAGGACCTTCCCATTGGGAGAGCTTATTCCCGCCGCATTCCTCCTCGTTACTTCTATCTTTCTCGAGTACCAAGTCCCCGTCGAGAATGTCCTCGCTTGATTCGTTTGTCATGATGGCTTTTGGTGAGCCGTTTGTAATTTATCATTCTCATCCTCGCTCCACCTCTTCTTTCTTCGAGCAAGTCGAGGTCGATCACCCGGCTTGGTTTGTTTCTTCGAAGTTTGTCACTCGGGGGTAGGAAGGGCCATCTCCACAGAGCCATGGCTTCGTAGCCGTATGCTAGGGAGAACGGAGTTTCTCCAGCTGATCCTCCGACCGAGGTTCGAATGCTCCATAGAACGGCGGGGAGCTCATCGAACCACCCGCCTTTTTTCTTCGAGGCTTTTTTTAAGGCATGGAGAATCTGTTTGTTTCAGCCTCGCTTGACCGCTTCCTCGAGGGCGAGCTACCGAGGACATCCAATGCTCGACTTTCATACGCCGCAGCCGCGGTAAATTTGGTGGAGAACCGCGCCCGTGGTCCGAAACAATTACCCGAGGTAGCCCGACCGCACCCGATGTGGTCGTGGACGAAGCCGATGGCTTTATCTCGGCAATGCCGGCCAAGGGTTTTGCTTCTATCCATTTGGTGAAGTAATCGATCGCCACGATTACGAACTCAGCTGTTTTGGCTTTGGGAAGGGGACCGACGAGGTCTATTCCCCACATGTCAAATGGCCGCCGCTACTATCGGTGTTTGAGGGACCGCTGTAACCGAGGAATGTCTCAAAATCTCTCGACATTTGTCACACTTCCTTACATATGCTTCGCGTCCTTCCTTAAGCTCTACGCAATAACCGTGAAAAGAATTCGATCGCCTAACGTCCCCGCACCGGGTGCCCCCACGTACACCTTCATGAACTCCAAGTAGAGATCCTCTACTGTCTCCGGCCGCACACACGGAGGAGTGGTTTTGTGAATGATTTTTCAGTAGTATGTCTCCGATCACCGTATATCTTGCCGCTTCTTTACGAACGATCTGTGCCATGTTATCATCGCTGCGCCTTCCTCCTCGATGTATTCCCGAATTTCATCAATCCAAAGATTCGGGCGTGATGCAATGCGTAACAGCTCTCTGTTAATGGAGGGTAGATCTAGGAACTCGTCTACACCCTTTCGAAGATCTTCCACTACGAAGCTATTCTTGATGATAGTCGGCCCTTTTTTGCTCTTTCGATCCGCACAGCTTCCCAATACTTGAAATCACCCTAACAACTCTTCGCGAGCTCGCAATATTTTTGTAGCGTGGGATGGCACTCATACTCCCCAAAATTTGCCTTACAATGAGTTGGGAGTCACCAAGATGAGCAAGTCTAGGACTCCATTTCCCGAGCTAGCTCGATGCCGGAGATTAATGCCTCGTATTCCGCTCCGGTTGTTGGACGCGGAAGTTGAATCTGACCGCTCGTTAATCTCCTTCGGTGAAGTTAATGATATCCCCGCACCATTCCCCTTTGCTCGCCGAGCCATCTACGTACATTGTCCCATAGCTTTTTGGTCTAGCCGAGGAATTAATCGTCCTTCCTTCTCCTGGCCGAGCCGGAGGGTTTTGTTGACGAGCTCGCCTCCGTCTCACCCGAGTTTGAGTCATTTTCGAATGACGCCTCGCGATGAAGTCGGCTAGAACCAGCCTTACCGCCTTTCTCGTTCGTAATTAATGTCGTAGCGATAACTCTACGCCCATTTCATCATCCTTCCAAAGAACATCTGCCAAGTATCCTTCGCCGGTAGGTCGGTGTAGACGATCGAGCATGGGCTTGGAAATAGTATCTAAGTCTCCGAGTCGCACAACCAAGGCTAAGACCACTTTTTCGACGTTCGTGTACCTTGTCTCCACATCGCTAAGGCGTGGGAGACGTAGTACACCGGTCTTTGAATTTCCTTGTCTTGCCTTTAGTAGATGCTACCGCCGAGCTTAGCGCCGAGGTATATGTAGAGACCTGAGGGTTTTGGGCCGGAGCGCGGCGGCTTCCGAGGTATTCTTTCACTCTAAGAATGCCCCGTCGCACTCTTCATTCCACGCTTTCTTTGATCCCTTTAGTGCTTTGAAGAATGGCAGCTTCTTTCTCGTCTTGCCGATGAACCGGCTTAAAGCCGTGATACGACCATTCGCTTGCCGTATTCCTCGCACCGAGGCTGGAGCTCGCATGTCTACTAAGGCTTTGATTTTCTCCGGTTGGCCTCGATCCTCTTCGTTCACCATGTAGCCCAAGAACTTTCCCGCTTTTACTCCAAAAGCACATTTGGCAGATTCGGGCCATTTATTATTCTTCCGTATTTTTGAACGTCTCTTCGAGGTCGGCGACGTGGTTTTCCTTTTGTTTTGATGACCATGTCATCGATGTATGCTTCCACGTTCCGCCGAGCTGATCGCCAAACACCCCGTGACCATCCTGATAGGTTGCTCCCGCATTTTTCAACCCGAATGGCATCATCACATAACAATATAGCGCTCCCCGCTGCCGAATGCCGCCAACTTCGATCGGCTAGCCACATTCGGATTTGATGATACCCAATATGCATCGATGAAGCTCCGCATTCGGTGACCCGCTATTGCGTCGACGAGCCGGTCAATCCTGGAAGTGGATACCAATCTTTCTATGTGCTTTATTAAGGTCGGTGAAGTCCACGCACATGCGCCATTTTTTGGTCGTTTTCTTGACCATCACATTCGCCAACCATGTGGGATACAGGATTTCCATGATTATTCCCCGCCAAGTAGCTTTTCGACCTCTCTTTGATCGCGGCTTGCTTCTGGGAGAAGACTCGAGGTCGCCGTCGTATTGGTGTGATGCCTGGTCCACGCCGCCCGTGTACCGCGACCTTTCCTCTATGCCCTCCATGTCCTCGACCGTCCAAGCAAAGACGTCGGTGTTTGCCCTCGTAAATTCGATGATCTCCTCCCTTTCGGCGAGAGATATTTCTCTTCCTACCTTGATCCTTTGGTCCGATAGTCAAAATTCACGACTACCTCGTCCAAGTCTTCATGAGGTAGAATGTCGCCTGTCGCGTTGTCCAAGCTTTCCACCATAATCATTTTGTCACGGGGTTGATCTTTTTGCTCTGGAGCGGGCCTGCATGTGTCTTCCTGGGCTTCGAGCTTCCGTCTCTTTGGCGAGCCGGTTTTCCTAGCTCGCTTTAATTGCTATTTTTCGGAATCGGGCCTGCCGTCTTGTCCTGCCTGCCTCGCGGGCTGGGTGATCTTCGGGAAACCTCTTTATTGGTGATGCGGTTCCTTCCTTCTCTCTTCTCTTCATTCTCGCCCGACTGCCTTCGTGTATACAAGGGTACTCCGTGGGTCATTTTTCATCATTCCTGCCCCTCCCGGTCGGGAACTTGATTCTCCGATGAGCCGCGAGGAGATCATGTCGATTTTATCCGGGGCAGCCCGAGTATTGCATTGTACGGGAGGCGAGGTCTAGCACTGAAAGCCACATCCTGCTCTACTTGATCACCATCCCCGAGGGTGACTTGAGTTATAACGCTTTGACCGAGACCCCGTGTCCCGTGAATCCTCCAACTGTTACCCCGCTTGACTAAGGTGAGCATCCCCGAATCCAAGTGCCTTGAAACAGCCATAAACCATGACATTCGTCCCGCCCCGATATCGATCAACACCCTCGACAAATCGGCTTCCGATCCGGACGCGAAGAGTCAATGGTTGTTCTTTGGCCGTGGGTTCGCGCCGCCGGGATAGAACGTGATGCCCTCCTCCCTGGGGCAGCGGGCCGAACACTTTATCCAGCCGTGATGGTGTCTTTCACCGTTATGCTCCTCGCATCTCCTCGATGGTGTGCACATCGGCCTCTTCCTCGGATTATTGTCCCGAGGAGGATTTGGCCGAGCCGCCTGTCGAGCCCACCGAGCTCGAACCTCTGAGGGAACCTCGATCTATCGCCTTGGATTCCCTTTAACCGGAAGCATTCCTCCGTGTCATGACCATTCTCCTGTGGAATGCACACCTCTTGTTTGGGTTGCGCCGGTAATCCACCTTGCCAAGTGGGCGGGGTCGTTCCAATTTATTCTCCCGAGAAGCACGTTCATGATGTGCTCTCTTGTCTCACTCAACGGTGTATAATGTTCTTCGCCATCTGTTGTTCTTGTTCTCCTCGTTGCTTTTAACGCCGAGGCGCGAGCCTTCGTCTCGCAGCCTTGCCGCTGATGTTGACGTCCCTTTCTTCAAGGCTTTGGCCTCAATGCTACCCTCTGTCTCTCCGATTTTCTCAGGCGGCGCATACATGGCCGCACTTGAGGCCGGTGGTCGATGTTGAATACGTGGGACATCATGCCTCGCTGAATTCCGCCGGCGTAGAATGATCATTTTGTCGGGCACGCTCGGAGCTCGGCCACGCCTAACCTTTAAGTAGGCGATCATGATTCGCCCTCGCCTTGTTTTATTTTGGCGAGGTCTCGACCGCTTTTGGTATTTCCCCGCGGCAGGATTTGCTCAGAACGAGGCTTTCAACTCATGCCAGCCCAGTACAGCCTTGCCTCGAGCCTCGAACCATTTTAACACCGCGCCTCGAAAGTACTTAAGAAGGCCTTGCACTGAGGTCCAGCTTTGCTCGAGCAAATCCCCATTTTGGCCTCGAAGCTTGACACATGCTCTTTGCATTTGTCTTCCTCATAAGACCCGGGAAAGGAGTTTGAGGCGTGAATCAGAGAGGTCTCCCCGATGCGCTTGGTGAACGGGCGAACCGATCCCTTGTTCTCGTATCGTGCTTTCCGACTCCAAGAGGCCCAGCCTTGTTTGGAGCTTCAAGCAAGTCTACGCCTCGACGCCGCGTCCTTGCTTTGAGGTGGCTCGGGAGGAAGGTCGCTTCCTTTCCGTCTTTGTGGGAGGTGGCATCCGATCGTGCCTCACTTCTCCGTGGTGATCTTCCTGCGCCGACCTTCCTGGGATGCTTCGCCGCCCTTTGTTCCGATTCTCCTAATGACACCAAAGTGTGTGAGAGTCTATCGTGCACGCCCGCCGTGGGCGAGCTCTTCCGTCATCCTTGGTTAGCCTGTCTTGGCGCTAACCCTTCGACCTCCTCCAGTGCCTTTCAATCCGCTCATGGATACTTATTCGGGTTGCACTGACCCGCTTGTTCGCGGATGGACCTCGCCGTAACCTCTCGATCGGCCGTGGTTTGCCTTTCCGTCGAGTATCTTCGATCATTTCGTGGGAGCTTCCATCATGAGCGAGCTCGAACTCGTGCCTCCAAATTTCTCTTTGCTTTTCTAAGGACGCTTTCTTTGCGGATGTGCTCCAACTCTGCTAGATCCCATTCTTTTGTGTGAGGATCCTTGCCCGGCCGAGCCGTAGCTTCGTGTGGTGCGAACAATGGCCCCGCGCGGCGTTGCTCGCTGCGGGCTTTCTTTGGCGACCGCTATTCGTCTTTTTGCCCTTTCCGCCAGGGCTTTCTTCCTGGTTCCCGAGTGACCTTCGTCGTCCCACCTCCCCCATTATTTTAGCAAGTCACCACCAAATGGGATTTGGAGTGGTCTACTACAGTTCTCCTCCACCTCCGAGACACTACTAAGGAGCAGTATCCTCCTTTAGATCAATTTGGATGGCAATGAGAAAATTTTACTTCTAGGAGAAGAATTTGAAGAAATTTTAGTGATTATTGTTGAATTAAATTCTAAATCTTGTGCATGCGTTTGTGAATAATTGGGATATCCTCAACGTATAAATCTTTTTGAATCATTATTGTAATGTTTATTTCAAGCAATGAAATTCATAAATTTGTTTTTAGTTTCCTATTTTTCATTTCGTGTAACAAAATGCAATATACTTTGAAGATAGCAATTTTTAGCTTCCTTAGTGCCTAACAAAACTACTACTATACCTACTTGGTATATAGCTAAAGCATGATTTGTCATGATTTTATGAAGTAAATGAGCAAAGTTTGAACACATGACTTTGATGCTCACTGAAACAAGTCCGTCCAGCCTGACTTGAAGAAGCTCAATAATGCTCAATATATAGACCATTCTTACACACACACACACACAGAGATATATTATATATATATATATATAATATATATTGTGTGAGTGTTCGTGTGTTTTGATATGAAGGAATAAATCATTTTGAATTAAACCTTTTCTCAAATTTTGAGTACTATAACGCTTTAACTTTATTGAAAAAACCTCTTGACCGTTTTTTATAAACCAAGGATGACGTCCCATCCCGTAGGGTTATATTTTGAGTCGTAATAATATTAAAATAACTGTAAGTAAAAACAATTTGAAGACAACCTTCTCAAAATAATAATGGAGACAAAAATATAGAAATAAAGGAAAGCCAAAGTCGCTCACATTTTTCCTTGGTTATAGAAAGAATTCTACTTACTTATTAGGGAGGCTAAAAAGAATCAAGAGGAATCGCGCAGAAAAGTATAAGCTTAGACTTTTTACCAAGTTATGACAGCATTGAATGGATAGACTCGTAAAAACATTCTACTTTTCCACTAAAACTATGATGCGACAATACTTGGAAGCATAAAAGGTAACATTCGAATTCATTTTGTGAAACCCAAATCTATAATATTTCCCGGATCGAGCGCAACACGAGAAGTAAGGTTAAGCGCACGAGCAAGCCCTTGCGCTAACGGCTCCGTATTCTTGCTATGTTGCGCTAACGTGCAGTAGTGTGCATACGTACTAAAATTCACCCACTTCTTGAGTTTATTAATTTGAAGGTCTTAGACTCTCTTTTTAGGATTTAATCATTGTAAAATAAAGCTAGAGCAACATAATTCATCAACGAATTTGTCGTAATAGGTTTCAAGGTTTTGTATAGTACAATTTAGCACCGCATCGTAGTTATAACGTACAACACTACGATGCATAATTGTAAATCAAATCGTAAATAAATTTTATTGATCTAGCATTTTCCTTTCGTATATTAATATAATTGGTGGCTACCCACTACATGCATATACTAAGCCTCATTAAATACTACATAGAACGATGAAAGTTGTGAGTTTTTATATACATAATGAACT
Organism: Platycodon grandiflorus; assembly: GCA_016624345.1. NCBI lineage: Eukaryota > Viridiplantae > Streptophyta > Magnoliopsida > Asterales > Campanulaceae > Platycodon > Platycodon grandiflorus. The sequence continues at coordinate 48,324,374 of CM028366.1, read as the reverse complement.
ACTATTAATTTAACTAATTTTTTTATATATAATTGCTATTATGAGGCCGTGGTATTGTACGGTGAGTTGTTGTGCACAAGTCTTCTTCACCTGCATGGTTATTTGGGTGTTTGTAATTATTTTAATTCTACACGTTGGTATTGGTACGATCAAATCTAGTAACTAAATAGTTAAATACTTTTAATTGCTTACATTCCCGAAATACCCTCGTATCTCCACCTCGCACGTGGCCTTCACATGACTATCACACGACCATAAGGTTCCGGTCGATGACAAGGTGGCATTTAAGCCCGAGAATCGTCTAGCTCGAGAGAAAGAGGCCGCATCCATCGACAAGCTCGCGAGTTCAGTTGGGAGAGATGATCAAGCTGGTACCCGGTCCACGACAGATCTCTTCACCTCGGTATACCTCACTCATGCTGGCACAGTCCGACGAGCGACAGGGAAACATCCTGGGCGACCTCGTGGGAACAAACGACGACCAATGCTAGAACCACCTCGGTCGACATAGAGCGACTGGTGCAAGCCGCCGACCTCTCCCATATCCCACTACCTCGATAAGAACAAAGAGTCCTATATGGAAACACGTTGCTTGAGGAAGAGTCCTGATATAATCCTTCTCTACATCCCATTCCTATACGTATAAGGTAACGTGACCCTCAAGAAACGGAAATTACTCCTAATCTGAATCTGATAAGGATTGAGAGCACATCCCTATAAATAACACCCTCAACAGAACTCATGAGGTACGCACATACAGATTTGCTTCTATACTGTCTCAGCTTCTTACGCTTACACAACACTGCTAATTCTCACGCCGGAGGGTTATTCTTTGGGACAACCCAGCACCCCTAACGGTGTTCTTTGCTTGATTACGGGTTTCGGACAATCTTCAGGATAATCTCGCAACGTCCGCGGAATCCAACCTAGACTACACACGTGGACCAAGACACGACACCCAATCCTTTTTGGCGTGATCGGTTTGGTTCCGTTCCGGACCCTTTTTTTGTGATCAAGCATGGCATCTTCTAAGCAAGTCTCTAAATGCGCCGCTCAGAACAACCCTAGGCATACCCTCCGCCGCTCCGCTGTGGCAACTCTCTGGACAGCCTGACAAGGAGTCACCAGTAATACCCTCATCGGGCTTCCGCTTCACCAAAACACACGGGCTCAGCGGCGAGCAATGAGAAGGAAAGCTTTGGGAAAGAAGGCGGACAAGCAACAACCAAAAGCCCAAACTTAATAGTTCGTAATGGCCGGACACCCGCCCACCTTCATCCGATGGCGAAGGCCCGGAGACAAGGATGATCTTATCATAATGGATAGCCGGATGCCTCCTACTCAACAAGAAATCGATCTCGCCGAATTGGAGGAGATACGGAAGAGAGAGCTTTCTTGGAGAAACAGAGAGCTAGAAAACGTGAATACGAGCTATCCGCAAGCTCGCCGCGACGACCCGGCTAGAACCCGGCTTACACCTATCCCATGACAAGCACCACAATGGTCGACTGAAGGGAGTAAGCACAGAGTCTGCGGGTGACGGTCATCATGGGGAGGCAAGGGTGACGCTCCTAGACGGCGATAAAAGTCGGCCCCGACAAGATTGCGCATCAAACACTTGGCTCCAAGGACCGGCCGGGCACCCACGACAGGAGCGACCTAGAGGTAGCGTCCACTCAAGGATGGATGGACGAGCTAGAAGTCCCACCCGGCAAAGTCCTACAGTCCCGCCGAGTGGAAGACAATGAGGAGCGATTGCGACGACCACAGGAGAGCCATAGCCACCGCTCCAAACGCAAATCTGTCCAACACAGTACCTCCAGTAGCGAGGCAACCTCGCACAAATATTCCAGGATCGACGACCACGAGGCGGGGCAAGAGCAGCGACCGGGAGGACGAGGTGCTACAGAAAATGAAGGAACGATTGGAGGCTCTTGAGAGAGGGAAAGAATGGAAGCCTTCAGGAAGCGTAACGGCAGCCTTTTGTAGGAGAATCCGGAATACTCCTCCAAATCATCGCCTGAAGCTGCCATCTTTGAAAAGTTACGCTGGAACCACAAATGCTCGAAGCCACGTATCCAGCTTTGAAGCAAAAATGGGAGTGTGCACTAGAGATTTGGATCTCTGGTGCGTAGTGTTTGTCAGCACGTTTGAAGAGGTCGTCCTGAATTGGTTCGAGGAGCTAGAAGAGGGTTCTATCAGAGATTGGCACGACCTGAAGAAAGCCTTTTTGAAGAAGTACTCGTCAGCAGGCGACCTCCCCAAGAAGGAATCTGACCTATGCGGTATCAAACAGCGACCCAACGAGTCCTTGGAGAGCTATCTCGAAAGATTTAAGAATGTTGCCGAAAAGTTGTTGAACGTCCCCGACAAAACAATAATGGCTTTCTTCCAAGCTGGATGCCGATCTGCCAAACTCCTGTCTGAAATCGGTATGCGACCACCCACCACCAGTGCGGAAATGTACACTGCCGCGCAGAATATTGGGAACGTCGAAAAGACCTTGGCAGACCAAGAGAGGGAGGAGCAAAAACCCTCTGCAACGCAGAAGCAGAAGAAAGAAGAAAAGGCCGGTGAACAGAAGGAAGGAGGCAACTACGGGCACGGAAAAGGAAAGGGGAAGAATAAGTGGGGTAAAAAGAAGAATTTTACACCCCTTGAACACAAGCCGAGAGCAAATCATGAACGTACTCCAAGAAAATAAGATTGTCCGGCCTCCACCACTCAAAGAGGCTACATACCCTCGCCCCGATAAACGATGTGCCTACCACAACGGCATCGGCCACACAACCGAGGAATGCATACAACTAAAAGAGAATACGAAGGCGATTGACAGGTGAACTCAAAAGGTACGAGCAGCGGGAGGACTCACGAGATCGGCCTAGGGAGGCCCAGGGTTAATACCGATGAAGACGAAGTCCTGGTTAACACAATTACGGAGGAATGGTCGAGCATCACCAAAATAAAAACAGCAATAAACAGCCTCAACCATACTGTCAGCCCGCCAGCCGTTTGGGGGGAAAAGAGGATAACATTCCTACCCAGCGAGCTGGCCACTAACCCCGCCGCGGGGGGACATGCCCTAACCATTGAGGCAAAGATTGGCAGAGGACGAGTGAAAAGAGTACTCATCGATACGGGGGCAGGGAAGGATATACTATTTTACAAATGCTTCCAGGCAATCGGGCTAGGAAGCTCGCATTTAACTCCGAGTGGAATCAAGCTGGAAGGTTTCACTGGACACAAGGTCGCCGTCAAGGGCACGGTCGACCTCAACGTAGTCCTCGGTGCCAAAGATAACTCCCGCACCGAGGTCATCACTTTCCTGGTCCTCGACATCCCCTCTCCATACAACGCTATTCTGGGACTCCCAACTCAGACCAAATTTGAAATGGTGATCTCTCCAGCTCATCAAAAAATTAAATTCCCAACTGACAATGGGGTCGGAGAGGTAAAGAATGATCCAAGAAGCACCCTGAATCACTTGCTAGAAGAAAGGAAGGCCGAAGAAGCACGGCTCAAAGGAAAACGAAAAATGATTGCAGATCATGAAGAGGCTTCCCCAAAAAACCTCAACGACAAGCGACTGAAGTCCATCATAATCAAAGAGTGCTCGGAGCCAAACACCCCTAACGAGCAGGCATAGCAATTAGCGCGGGGCCATCCCGCACACGTAAGCCAACATGAACGACATGATCAACACGGATGCGGGCTCGGCTTCCTCAGCGGAGCTCGGCGACTCCCTCAAGCGGAGCTCGCGGCTCCCTCAGCGGAGCTCGCCGACTTCCTCAAGTCGAGCTCGCCGTCCTACCTCGGGTTGAGCTCGCCTCGAACCCCGAAGAAAACCGGTGGGCGACCGCCCGACGGGTCCACTCCAACCGTTGAACAAGCCGACTCACGCCAGACACCAATCGCGACTCTAGGAGGCTACCAAGGGTCGTCACAATAGAAAGCTTGGATCCGAGAGATCAACAAAATACAACACGAAGACCTCGATGAGGTAATCATCAACTTCGACTACCCCGAGCGAGAAAGTCAAGGTCGGTGGAAATTGATAAAGAGGAAAGAGAAGCAATAATCACATTCCTCGGGAGAACAAGGATGTATTCGCATGGAAGGCGAAGACATGGAAGGAATTAGCGAAGAGGTCGTACACAAGCTAAATATCGACCCAACAATAACTCCTATAAGAACGACCTCGAATATTCTCTCCGAAAAACAGGCGCAATCAAAGAAGAGGTCGACAAGCCGCTAAAGCGGGAATCATCGAGGAGATCTTCTATCCAACCTGGATTGCAAACGTCGTAATGGTCAAAAAGACCAATGGAAAATGGAGGATGTGCGTCGACTTCACCGACTTAAACAAAGCTCGCCCGAAGGCGGTACCCACTACCCGGAATAGATCGCTCGTAGATGCAATCTCCGGCCACAAAATACTCGGCTTCATCGATGCATACTCGGGTACCATCGGATATGCATGTGGTTAGCGGACCGCGACGGCCTTCCGAGCGGCGGGAGCCATTTATTGCTACAAGATGATGCCCTTCGGGCTCAAAACGCAGGGCTACCTATCAACGGATGGTAAACAAAGTCTTTGGAGACCCGGCGAAAACGTAGAAGCCTACATTGACGACATGGTCATCAAGACAAAACAGGAAAACCACGTGGACGACCTGAACGAAACCTTCTCAAATCTTAGGAAAAACAAGATGAAGCTTAATCCAGCCAAATGCGCCTTCGGAGTAAAGGCAGGAAAATTCTTGGGTTATATGGTGAACGAAAAGGGCATAGAGGCCAACCCGGGAAAAATTCAAGCCCTGGTAGACATGAAAGCACCCAGCTCGATAAAAGAGGTGCAACGATTGAACGGGAGGATTACCGCCCGGCGATTTATAGCGAAATCGCAAAAAGCCTTCCATTCTTCAAAACGTTGCGAGGAAGCAAGAAATTCGCTGGAATGAAGATTGCGACAAGGCCTTCGCCGAGCCGAAATCTTACTTGGGCGGCCGCCATTATTGACCACGGTACCGGAGAACGATTGTACATCTACCTCGGCGCCTCGAACACAGTGCCGCGGCGGTCTTGCTAAGTGAAAGAAGGCGTTCGAAACCAATATACTACGTCTCCCATGCACTCACGAGATGTGGAAACCAGGTACTTAAACGTGGAGAAAGTAGTGCTAGCCACGATCATAGAAGAAGAAAGCTCACGCAACTTCCAGCCCATGCCTTGACGGTTTACACCGACCTCCCGCTCGACGATACTTCACAAACCGATGTGGTGGAAGAATGTTAAAATGGTCGGTCGAGCTCTCGGGATTCGATATCACATACGAGCGGCGCAAGGCGGTTAAGGCACAAGTACTCGCAGACTTCATTCTGAAACGTCATTCGTCAAACAGATCAAAACCGGACGAGCTAGCAAGCCCTCCCGGACCACCCAGGAAGAGTGGCACGTCCAGCTCGCCACAAGCGCCCTTGCTCCATTGGACACTTTTTGTTGACGGATCGGTGGCAAGACAGCGGCGCGCAGCCTATCCCTACACTCCCGGATGAAGGAGAATTCAAGAAAGCCCTTCGGTTCAAGTTCCGGCTTCCAACAACCAAGCGAATACGAAGCCCGATCGCCGGCCTCGAGCTCGCTTGGGCCAGGGGCTTCCCATATCGTCATTTTCGCGACTCCGGCTCGTCGTGAAACAAATTTCGGGAGTATGGGACTAATCACCCCACATTGGCGAAATACTGTGATCTAGCGAAGCACCCGTGGAAAATTTTGAATACGGGAACTAAAACAGTAGACGGAATAAAATGCGCGAGCCGACCACTTATCCAAAATCGCATCGTCGGATATCAGCGACCTTCCCCAAGACGTATGGTTGGAAACCCTCGATTCACCATCAGTCAATAAGGAGGAAGCCATGCCCATCAACTCGACAGAAAGATGCTGGATAGACGACATACAGGATTATATCGAACACGGCACATTACCTAAAGAAAGAGACGGCCCAACTCATAAGGAGAGCGAAGTACACCGTGATTGCGGGGATACTATACGAAGGTCGTTCACCAAGCCATTGCTCGATGTGTCCGACTGAGACAGTAGAAGACCTCGCCGAAATCCATGAGGAGTATGCGGGGCCACGGGCGCGAGGTCCTTATCGACAGGATCCTCTTCCACGGCTACTACTGGCCTACCTTACGAAAGGATGCGGAGTCTTATGTACAGAAATGCGACAAGTGTCAAAAGTTTGCTAACATCCCAAGACTACCGTCAGTTCCACAGACACCAGTAGTGGCAGCCTGGCCATTTGACATGTGGGGAGTTGACCTTATAGGACCCTTCCCAAAAGCCAAGGGAGGCTGTGAATACGTAATAGTGGCAGTAGACTACTTCACAAAGTGGATAGAAGCCAAACCCCGGCCACCATAACCGAGAGAAGCGATAAGCTTCATACATGACTATATTTGGTGCCGATTTGGTCTACCTAGAGCCATTGTGTCCGACCATGGCAGTTCTCACTAAGTTCACTCGGAGATGCGAACAAATGAACATCAAACATTGGAAATCCTCAGTTGCCCACCCTCAAGGGAACGGTCAGGCCGAAGCAGGGAACAAGAAGATCCTCCATGCTTTGAAAAGAAATCTGGATGAGAAGAAAGGTCGATGGCTCGACGAGCTGCCCATGGTGTTATGGGGAATACGCACCTCGGTCAGAGGCTCAACCGGGGAGACACCCTTCACGTTGGCATACGGATCAGAAGCGATGGCCCCAGTCGAGATGGCCTTACCAACACTAAGGGTATCCCATTTCGACGAGCTAACCAACGCAACAGCTCGGGGGCTCGACCTCGACTATTTAGAAGAGAGGAGGCTAGAAGCAAGACTCAGGATGATCAACTACAAGCAGCTCGCCAAAGCTCACCACGACAAGGGAGTAAGAAAAAGATCATTCAACGTCGAGCCGGGTACTAAGGAAGATCGTGGTGGCGAAATGCGGGAAGGAACAAACTCTCCCCAAATTGGGAAGGACCGTTCAAAATCACGGGCGTAATCAAAGAAGGGACTTATCGACTAGCCGAACAAGATGGCACCCGCTCAAGAACCCTTGGCATGCGGATCATCGAAAAAATATTATCATTAATGTAAGCATTGCGAAAGTTATCAATAAAAAGAATTTTTCCTGTCCAAAATCAATGGCAAGCTTATAAAAAAGGCTCCTCGCCATGCGAGGTCACCTTGCGACCTACTCTTCACCAGTTGAAGAAGATCGTAAGTTAAAAAGGCACCTCGCCATGCGAGGTCACCTTGCGACCTACTCTTCACCGGTTGAAGAAGATCGTAAGTTAAAAGGCACCTCGCCATGCGAGGTCACCTTGCGACCTACTCTTCACCGAGTTGAAGAAGATCGTAAGTTAAAAGGCACCTCGCCATGCGAGGTCACCTTGCGACCTACTCTTCACCAGTTGAAGAAGATCGTGAGTTAAAAAGGCACCTCGCCATGCGAGGTCACCTTGCGACCTACTCTTCACTAGTTGAAGAAGATCGTAAGTTAAAAAAAAGCACCTCGCTGTGCAAGATCACCTAGTGATCATTACAGAAGAGACTCATGAGCCAAACATAAGAATATAATTACAAGAAAGGACCAATAACTTCTCATTTAAACAAGGAAAAGTGAGAATATACCAAACAAAAGTTACATCATCGCATAATTAGAAAATAAAGAAGAATTGTTTAAGGCACGCAGGCCAGACGACAAATAAAAGATTGTTTTCTTACAAAGCCCGCAGGCTCGAGTTAACTCGACACAGCAAGATCACAAATCAGCTCGCCTCTCTGCCTCAAAGACCGCTTTTGCGTGAGCATCTTGGTTGGATTTGGTTCCTTCAAATTCATTTAACTTAAAATCCCCGTCAAACTCCACGGCATCTCCATCGTCCAAGGCGTCGAGCAAATATGGAACATTGTTACTAAAAGGGGAAGGAGGCGCCCAAGGTTCGCGACCTTGTTCTGCGTCCTTCCTCGCTATTAGCTCGAGTTCCTCAGATCTGTAAGGAACAAGCTCGTGGCCATGACGAGCGAGGTCCCCGGTGCTCAAGACTTCCCACTTAACCGGCTCACGAAGAGACACCGCGGGCGGCGGCAACCCGTAGAATCTCGGGCCTTCCTTTCTCATAATAGAGAAGATCTCACTTCGATACGTCTGCGTCTTCTTAAACTCGCTAATAACAGACACCGAGCTAGAGGCCTTCTTCGCCACCGATAGCTGACGCTCGAGATCACTGATCTTCCCCTCCAGACTCAATTTCGTCTTCGTCAGCTCGCCTTGGACGTTAAAAACTTCACCTCGAGACATGGACAGCTCGGCCTTGACATCCGCGAGCTCACCTCGCAAACGGGTCACTTCCTCGGAAAGCTTGTTGGCAGCTTCAATCTTCTCAGCAGCAAGATCCTGGCTCAGCTTCACGTCACTTTTAGATTTTTCAATATTTATCTCTAGCTCGGCTATACGAGTTCGAGCTGCAACCAGATCCGCCTTACTCGCCCCCTCACTGTCTCGCTCGAGATTAGCGACACGAGTTCTCAAAACTTTCCTCTCCTTGTTAGCAGCAGCCAGTCTGTTGGTATACGACCTAACAGCAGTTGCCGCCTAAAAAACGAGCTGGACGTTAGATAAGACGAGAAACAAGGGCAAGAAAAACAAAGGACAAAACTTACACTTATCAAGTTGCCCCCAATAACTCCGGCGAGGTAGGAGGGAGAGTAGCCGTCATACGTGGCGCCCAGGTCGTCATTGCAAATTTCTAAAACGGCAGCCTTTCCGATTTCAACACCTCGGGCAGCATGACTCGGCTCCTGATCCGCTTGTCTCGGGGTAGCCGAGCTAGAGGGAGAGGGTGTACCCTTAGTCGGACGGTCACGCCGTGTACATCTCTCGGACATCCTCATCGACGAGTCACCACCTCTTGTCTCTTCGATCCTCAACTTCTTCGGGGGCCCAGAGCCGGATGACGACCTGGTCCTCTTCCCCGCCGACTTCGAGCCAGTGACCTCCTTCCCTTTATCTCCAGCCACGGACACGGTGGGAATCACCTCGGCAGTACCCGCCAGGTTAGCCGCTACCCGAGCTCGACCGAGTTGTTCTGAGCGAGCAGACTTCGCTTGGAAGCGCTTTCCCGAGCTCCCCCTCATGGCGTCGAGGTCTTCCATATCTGCAGAAAAGAAATTAGTCAAAAACAGTTGGAAATATCAAAACGACTAAACAAGCAACTGAACAAAATTCAAGGAAGCGAGGTAAACCGATTAACAGGCAGCCCTTCTCCAAATCTCGCCAACAGTTAGGACAGTGCTTTTGGAATATCAGATCTTGATGCCTATGCCAGCCCGGAAAACACTCAAACTCAGGGAAGGTGCACATTGGCTCGAAACCAGCTGTCTTCCTCGACGACAATCCAGCAACATACAACAACTTCTCACTTTTAATAATTTCCCTCCAATCGTAATACCTCACTTGAGCACCCCCTCGAACTCCCAAGGGCACCTCGAGAGCCTGCTTGGCAAGCCTATCATAGTCATCCAGCTCGGTGTGGCGAACTAATGTATAGGGCTCCTCAACTGGCACTCTAAAATTCCAACCTAATCTACTCTCCACCACAATAACTTTATCAGCCCAGTAAGGAACCTTGCCAGGAGGATCGGAAAACAACTTCACACCGTAGTTATGGCTTTTTGCTTGCAGCCGATTGTTGTTCCTATCGAGGTGAAAGTAATAGCAGAATAAAGACATGGTTGGCTCGAAGCCTAGCAAGCGAGTGCACACAATGAAGCACAGAAGAATCCTCATAGTGTTCCAGGTCAGGTCGAGAGGGACGGTCGAGGTGACGTCCAGAAATTCGCATATGAAAGGATCAAGGGGGAACCGGAGCCCCAAGTCAAAAAAGCTAAGGTAAAAACCAACTCGGCTTCTCGAAGTCCTCAACTCATTCAAGCCAAGTCTTTGGATCGGGATCAAAACCAAGGTAAAAGCGGGGTCACAAAAGGTCGCCGAGGACCATGTGTCCACATCGGACGAGGTAATTCTTCGCCGATCACGAAAAGCGCGACCACAGGACCTCTTCGGTAGTGACCTTCGCCTTCTTCTTCTTAGGACGGGGAGCTCGCAAACGGTAATTCGGATCGGAGTAACTTGACGAGGTCGACAGACTGGGCCCGGCGGCCGAGGAGGAAGCACGAGTTGGCCCAGTTCGCGACGCACCCCCCTCATTAAAATACAGATAGAGCAGGCTCGACATAGCCAGGTCGAAGCCCTCGAAAATTCGCATGGAAGTACCAAAGGGAATATTATCCGCTTTGAAAAGGTCATCCTCGGGGACCACCAAACCCTCCAAGTTCGCACCCCAGGTAACCAGCAGGTCGCGAGCTTCACTTGGCAGTACGACCTGCCAATCCCCATCCTCGCTCTTATAAATTGCCCTCCCCTTTTGCGGCCTGGCAAAAAGTGGGCCTGGGTTTGCACGCTTAACCCTCATGCTCGTATAAGGAGAACACGAGGAGGTCGAACTAAAGTGAGAAATGATTCCAGAGAAGAACGAGCACTAGGTACTGTTCCGATGATTAACAGTACGACGGCGGCGGTAACAAATGGGAAAATCACTGGAAAAGTACTGAAAACACAAACGGAAATGCAGCTAGAAGGATAAGAAGACTAACCTAAAATAGCTGAGAGAAGAGGAAGACAAAGGAATAGCTGTAGGATTTGAGCTTTTGGAAGGAGAGAGAGCCTGCCGGAAATCGCCTAAAGTCGCCGGTGGAGTTCTGAAACTTCTGGAAATTGAAAATATGCCCTAAAAAACACGATGAGGCAAATTTATAGGATCCGAATAAGTTGGGTCAACCCGGGTAGAAACACGCGGACTTTGGAAACGGCGGCGTTTCAAGATTAGAATAATAACCGCCTCTTTTTGAAATTTGAAATGACTTAACACAGGAAAACGCCTCGGACACCGTGAGTAATAAATGCGCACATATATCGAAAGATCAAGTACAACAGAGAAGTTCGATCTGGGAGTCAGAACGCTTACCTCGCAGACAGTTCAGTTCGAAACGAAGACACGACTTCCTGAGTACGAGGATAAATCCTCTCTCAGGAAGTAGGTGGGCTACTGAAATACCCTCAGTATCTCCACCTCGCACGTGGCCTTCACATGGCTATCACACGACCATAAGGTTCCAGGTCGATGACAAGGTGGCATTTAAGCCCGACAGAATCGTCTAGCTCGAGAGAAAGAGGCCGCATCCATCAACAAGCTCGCGAGTTCAGTTGGGAGAGATGATCAAGCTGGTACCCGGTCCACGACAGATCTCTTCACCTCGGTATACCTCACTCATACTGGCACAGGTCCGACTGAGCGACCTGGGGGAACATCCCTGGGGCGACCTCGTGGGGAACAAACGACCTGACCAATGCTAGAACCACCTCGGTCGACATAGAGCGACCTGGTGCAAGCCCGGCCGACCTCTCCCATATCCCACTACCTCGATAAGAACAAAGAGTCCTATATGGAAACACGTTGCTTGAGGAAGAGTCCTGATATAATCCTTCTCTACATCCCATTCCTATACGTATAAGGTAACGTGACCCTCAAGAAACGGAAATTACTCCTAATCGAATCGATAAGGATTGAGAGCACATCCCTATAAATAACACCCTCAATGTAACTCATGAGGTACGCACATACATTTGCTTCTATCTGTCTCGCCTTCTTACGCTTACACAACACCGCTAATTCTCACGCCGGAGGGTTATTCTTGGGACAACCCAAGACTAACGGTGTTCTTTGCTTGATTACGTGTTTTCGACAATCTTCAAGGAGAATCTCGCAACGTCCGCCGGAATCCAACCTAGACTACACACGTGGACCAAGACACGACACCCAATCCTTTTTGGCGTGATCATTCCCTAATCCTTTTATTGTGACAAGTCTAGTGGTGAAGTCGGATTCGATTTTTAGGGGCCGAGTTAACTTAACTAAAAATGTAACATCTAAAACTCAAGGGGTCAAAATATAATAAAAATGTTAATAATTATATTTTAAAGAGAGTAAATTATATATTGGTCAAAGCCTAGGAGAGCAATGGCCACCCTTTGCCCTAAAGTGGCGAACTGACAGCCGAGATAAAACTAGAAGGAAAAGATTTGACTTAAAATACATTATAGCGATTTAACAAATAAAATTAAGTTGTAAATAATAAAATTAACTAAAGACAATCGGTTAAGTGAAGGAAACTAAAAAATAATAATAAGGAAATTAAACAACTTAATATTACAAACGAACTATGGCGGTGAATAGAATATGAACTAAGTATCTAACAACTGTGAACAAATCATTTTGAACAATCACTGCCCTCTGCAAATTTCCAAGAGGTATTATATATAAGTGAGCTCGTAAGTTTTGACTTAAATTAGTATTATTTACTAGTAAAATATTTGCCATCCCTATTTTCTTTTTGTTTGGATTTCATTATATGGCAAACCGCAGACTATGTGCCTCTTAAACGCGTATAAAAGTGAATAAAATTGCTTATCCAGCTCTTTCTTCTTGACTTGTTCATCTGCAGCTCTCTCTCTCTCTCTCTCTCTCTCTCTCTCTTTTCAGACCATAGTCGTGGAAATCATAATGTTGAAAAACAATTTGAGATTTGGTAAGAGTTAATATTAAAGTTTTGATAATACAGCCTGTTTAATTTTATAAATTAACATGTACAGCTCCAAAATGATTCTGTAGTTCAGTATATAAAGGGTTCCTCTCTAACAATAAAAGACACAAGAAGAAGATTCTAACTACACTTTCCAATGGCAGGCCTTGGGATGTTGAGGCAATGGCCTCAACTAGTTTATGCTATGACATTTTGTTTGATAGCCACTAGTGTTGTTGCCGATTATAAGCCTTATATTTATGCTTCACCACCGCCACCATACATTTACAAATCCCCGCCACCACCATCTCCGTCACCTCCTCCACCATACGTTTACAAGTCTCCTCCACCTCCTTCTCCATCACCACCCCCTCGTTACATTTACAAGTCACCCCCACCACCATCCCCATCACCACCTCCTCCATACTACTATAAGTCTCCTCCTCCACCCTCACCATCACCACCTCCTCCTTATGTCTATATGTCACCTCCTCCACCCTCACCATCACCACCTCCTCCCTATATTTACAAGTCTCCACCTCCACCATCTCCATCCCCACCTCCTCCGTACATTTATAAGTCCCCACCTCCACCATCCCCGTCTCCACCTCCTCCATACGTTTACAAGTCTCCACCTCCGCCTTCACCCTCACCCCTCCTCCATACATTTACAAGTCTCCACCTCCACCATCACCATCACCCTCCACCATACGTTTACAAGTCACCACCTCCGCCATCACCATCACCACCTCCACCATACGTTTATAAGTCTCCACCTCCACCATCACCATCACCCCTCCACCATACGTTTATAAGTCTCCACCTCCACCATCACCATCACCCTCCACCATATATTTACAAGTCTCCACCTCCACCCTCGCCCTCACCTCCCCCGCCTTATTACTACAAATCTCCCCCTCCACCTTCACCGTCCCCTCCACCTCCGTATTACTATAAGTCCCCACCTCCACCAGTGAAGTCACCTCCACCTCCCTATTACTACAATTCTCCACCTCCTCCTAAAAAGTCCCCGCCTCCTCCATACCATTACACGTCCCCACCTCCTCCTAAAAAATCACCGCCTCCTCCATACCAATACACGTCACCACCACCACCGAAAAAGTCCCCGCCTCCTCCATACCACTACACGTCCCCACCCCCTCCTAAAAAATCACCGCCTCCTCCATACCACTACACATCACCACCACCACCAAAAAAGTCCCCGCCTCCTCCATACCATTACACGTCCCCACCCCCTCCTAAAAAATCACCGCCTCCTCCATACCACTACACGTCACCACCACCACCGAAAAAGTCCCCGCCTCCTCCATACCACTACACATCACCACCACCACCGAAAAAGTCCCCACCTCCTCCATACCACTACACGTCCCCGCCACCCCCAAAAAAGTCTCCACCTCCTCCGTACCACTACACATCCCCACCACCTCCCAAAAAGTCCCCGCCACCTCCTTACTACTACAAGTCCCCACCTCCTCCTAAACATTCCCCACCTCCTCCATACTACTACAAGTCCCCACCGCCTCCTAAACATTCCCCACCTCCTCCTTACTACTACAAGTCTCCACCTCCTCCTAAGAAGTCCCCTCCTCCTCCATACTACTATAATTAAGTCACCCCCACCACCTTCACCATCACCACCTCCCCCATACTTCTACAGGTCACCACCACCGCCATTGAAATCTCCTCCTCCTCCCGCTTACTACTACAGTTCTCCTCCACCTCCAAGACAGTACTAAGGAAGTATCCTCCTTTAGATCAACTTGGATGGTGATGAGAATAATTGTACTTCTAGGAGAAGCTTTGAAGAAATTTCAGCTATTATTCATTGAATTTAATTCTAAATCTTGTGCATGCATTTGTGAATAATTGGGATATCCTCAACATATGAATCTTTTTTAATCATTATTGTAATGTTTCTTTCAAGCAATGAAATTAAATAAATTTGTTTTTTATTTCCCATTTTTCATTTCGAGCACAAAAACATTTTGATCCTTTCTTGTTGGTTGGTATTAATTTGATATGGTGTAACAAAATGCAACGTAATGTAAATTTAGCAATGTAGCTTCCTTGGTGCCTAACAAAACTACGAGTACCTACTTGGCATATTATGCTATTGTACGACAGCGCATGTTGCAACCGCATAAAATCCAAAAACTTCAGCCCTCCATGCACTCGCATGTTGCAACCGCACCACGAGCCATCCATTCTAACTCATACCAATATTCTTGCTTATTTATTTATTTATTGGAAAATAATAAATCAACCCCCCAGGTATACACTGTCTTTTAGGTGGTAAGTTTAGCATTGCCCTTATTTATATTGGTTTTGAGATGACCTATAGGACACGATCATGACTTTATATTTCATGAAGTCTCAACTCTATCACTAAGTCATTGTCACAATTTTTCCTTACTTTATAAAGGCCCATTGACTCCTAGACAAAATTACTCTTACAAGAATATGTGAAAATGGAAATCGAGGATAAACATTCGCTCATGTCAATATCTCGATTCAATTACGTACGTACAGGGGTCAAATAAGCTAGTTTATGTTTAGTTCAAAAGAAAAATATTCTTTCACGTTGACCTTTCAAGTTTATTTTATCCCCCACATGATTCATGGAGTATTAAATTGTAAATATAAATTAAGTTTGTTGGGTCTGTCTGATTATACTTGTCATGGTAAATTTAACAACATCGGTCTCAAAATAATTATCGTTTGAACAAAAAAAATTTTTAAAATAATTGTCGTTATAGAATTTCAAAATATATTTATACATATTCTTCCAAAACTACCCTTCTTTACTACTCTCATTAAAGAGGGTTATTAAAAGGATAGGAAAAAAAATATTTATGCAAGTTATCTATAATAAATAAACTTAAATAAGAGTAGTTCAATCTTTTGAAAAGTTTCCTTAATCAATTTGCAAATTGATAAAAAAGCAATTATTTTAGAACAGATGTAAGATGTAGTACAGCTAAAACATGGTCTGTCAGGATCTTATGAAGTAAATGAGCAAAGTTTGAACACACTTTGAGGCTCACTGAAATATTATAGTTTGTCCAGCGCGCCTCACTTGAAGAAGCTCAATAATGCACAGTAAGACCAGTCACACACACACAAACATATATATATATATGGGAAAATATTTAATGGTTACTTTTTTATTTAACCATCAATGGTTACTCTCATTATCAACCATTGGATCAAAAATTAAAGGTTAAGATTTAACGCATTAAATAACTCACCTACTTGCATTAATTGCATTTTCCAACTAACCATTAAATCTCAACTTTTAATTTTTGATTCAATGGTTGATAATGAGAGTAACCATTGATGGTTAAATAAAAAAGTAACCATTAAATACTCTCCATATGTATATATATATATATATATATATATATATATATATAGTAGTAATAATATTAAAATAATTGTTAAAGTAAAAACGAACTTTGAACTCAAAAACTATTATTGCGGACAAGAAGAGCTAGAGAAATTAAAGGAAACGTCAAAGTCATCACATTTTCCATAATGTAAAAAGAATTCTATTTCTGTCACTTCAAAATGGAATATACACGTCAGAAGCAAGTTTGATATCACAAAAAATATAGTTTAAATTATTTGATTAAGACCTCTAAACCTCTAAGAATACTAACTTATGTTAAAATAATTGCTAAAATGTTAGTAGTAGAGTCGGTCACTAGCATTTGGGTCCTTAATTTCTCTGTCTGCCCTGTTCCTCGTTAAATCCAAATACTAATCATCTAGAGACTAGGCATAACTATATATAGAAATTGAATACATGGAAATTCATTGTTTTTTTTAGAAAAAAAAAATACTATTTAATTAAAGAGAACATATTAATTAATAAACATCAAATAATGACCGTCTTAGTCGAATTGGCATTTCAATCAAAGTTTATATATTATGTTTGTTAATGTTAAAATGGATGGCTAGATTCAGACAAAATGTTAAATCCCCCGAAACGTAACGAGGGGAGCGAGAGGGGAGCGAGTTGACCGTAGGTTTTGTGGAGGCGAGGTCGTGTAGTGTGGCGTGGCGTGGGCGGCGGAGGGCGATGAAGGCCCAAGAGTTTGTGCGGCCACTTAGGGGTACACTCAGTTGTTGGCGTGGTTGCACCACTTGGGTAGACGCGAGCGCGTCGCACCGACTTCAATTGTTTTAGTTTTCCTTGTTTTGTATAATTAATTAGGGGTAGGTGTTGTATCCTATATATAAGTCGTAATAAGAATATAGAGCAGACTTTAGAACCCAAATTCTCTTTTTTCTTCCAATTCTCATTTTTTTGATATTTGATATTTACTTAATTGATTGTTTACTTGCTTCTACTGTCGCACAACAGTTAAAGATTAAGAATTTAGTTCATATTTGGTACATTTTGAATTTTTCATTTTTATTTTATTATCTAGGGCATTTTTTGTATTCAAATTTTACAATTATTTTCCTAGAAAATCAAAAATGCATTATTTGAGAATATAATCTACGTAACACAATTTTTAATCATCATAAAAACTAAAATCTTAAATACATAATTCTAACATATTTATTACGTGATGCGATAACAAATTGCTCCGAATTCAAGTATTCGTGACACAATAAACCAACACAAAATTCTATTAATCTACGGATACCTGTTAAAAGCTAGTTTTTGTTCCATAAAGAAAATATAGCTTCTTAGAACAATTAATATTGTTCTTCTATTATTTCATCAAAAAAAATATATATATATATATATACATATATCTTGTGTCGGTGAGTTGAATATATGAACTGAGCTCCCTACGACATTACTGTAGTAGTAGTGAGATACATAATATATGGGTGAAGGTTTCATTTAACTTAAAATCTTGTTTAGAATATTCTCAATCCCACCTGCTCCAATATATATATATATATATATATATATATTGTCTCCCAGAAAAGAAAAAAGACAAAATTTGAAACTGCAGACTTATTTTTTTTATCATAAACGGGTTTGAATTTGAATAAGAATATGCTTATCTTGCCTTACTAACTCTTATTGATTATTGACTTGTTCATCAGCATCTCTATATCTATGTGTACGGAAAAGATGGTGAATTGATGAAGACGTAGAGAAAATATAAAAAAAAAAAAAAAAAAGTAGTTAGTTTAAAATTCATGATGTAGACCTGCCCTAGACAATCCGGGCAGTCCTCTTTTAACAAACAAACATGTACTTGTATCATTTTACGTCTCAATTTTGATCAAGTGGTTTGTTTATAAACACAAAAAAAAAACACACCCCCAAGGTTTCTAAAAATTCCCAAATTTCTCCCTCACCTATGATTTACGTTGTCATTTCTCCCAATTAGCCCCCTCCTCAGTCCTCACAACGAACATTACTTAAGCAAATTTGCATAGTTAAATTACACGTGGTCATGCACGTACGGGGGAATAATGTCTTTTTCCTCCCCCATCTCCACCACAATCACCACCCCCAGCTGCCACCCCGCCGGCATCTCCCCTACCTTCTCATCCCTCTACCTCTCCTACAATTGCAACTTCGTTACTCACCCCCTCCAAATCTGTCTCCACCACCACCACCACCACCATTAGTATCCTCTCCTCCCTCACACTTTCCAGTGGCAAACCCACCTCATTTCCACTGTTGAATATCCTTTGATTATCATCGAGCAACACAATATTATTTTGCAGAGTTCAATTTTGAGACCTATAAATTCAACAAAATATCCTTTGCATAATCTCTCCCTCTCCAGCTTCTCCTGTTGATCATTCTAATTTAGGAGAAATAGGGATAAGGTCATCATTATCTATTATAGATCTGGATTTTTGCTTTTATATAAACCCCAACTTACAAACTTTTGGGCATAATTTCTAGCTATTTGAAAATGGTTGTTGATTTGTGTCTGGAGAAAATGGGTTCTTCTTGTAGGTTTTGAAGTTGTATAATTGAGAGGGAGAGAACGAAGACAGATCTTTTGTAAATAATGATGCTTTCATGATCCACGAGATAGCCTTAGCTTTTGGGGAGAAAAACCCATTTTCTCTAGTAAATAATCCTGGAAAAGAATTCATGCAAGATCTGTTTGCCATGGTTTCTAATCGAAAAGGAGAAAAGACCCAATTGACCCCCAATGTGCAAAGCAAGTGATAGAAGACATTAATTTTCTAACGTTTGTCACAGTTAGGGGGCTAATTTAAAAAAATGGCAATATCATGTATGATTATAAGGCAAATCGTAGGTAAAGAGGGCACTTTGAAATTTGGTGGAAACATATAGTGTTTTTTATATTTTGGCCTAAATATAAATACACCAAAGGCCTGCATGCAAAGGAGAAATGATATCCGAGTCAGGACTGAACTTTGACTTGTCATCAATAACCATTTCTCAAACAAAAAAAGAAAAAATAATCTTATTTGATGAGTCAAATTTTTATATTATTTTTGCTTTTATATATTTTCAATAATTTGCATTAAAATAGTAAAATTTTTGTGTAATACGTATTGGATGTCATATCTTTGAAAAAAAAATATTTTAAACGTAATGGAAGTCTATAGGTTATAATTTTGTAATGGGATTTTCTTTTTCTTTTTTTTTTTTTGGACAATAAAAATAGAAAAAGAGACTATTTTTTAAGGCCGAGATAGTAATGATTCAGTCTCTATATTTGTTTATTTTTCTTTTAAAATTCCCGTACTTGAAAAATCTATACTATTTATTAAGTAAGAAGGGGGTTCCTCCTCGATAATTTTAGAACTTCTCTAATGCAATTATCTATCTAGTAAAAAATACTAGATACATAGACAAAATAGATTTTCTCAAAAAAATCTTCTCCAATGCAAACCTCTAATGCTGAGGTGGAGATGATCTGGCATTTAGTTGGAAAGACATTCTCTACGTAATCTTCTACTTAGATCTAGAGGGTCACCTAGAGGATGTCTTTTCATCCACGTCATTTACAGTCAGTTTTTATTTTTATTTTTTACCGTCAATTAGTTATGGTAGGAGTAATTTTTATTTTTTACATGTTATAAATAATTATAAAATAATGACACGTCTGAAAGAATGTTTTAAAAGAAATCTTGCATTGGAGCACGTTTAGAAAGAGTACTCTCAATCTTTTAAATTTTTTGCTACATATAAAAGAAGTCTTTTTATTTAAACATGTCATATAAAAAAAACTAGATGATAGCATTGGAGATGCTCTTAGTATGCACTAGAACTCTTCAAAGGATGAAGCGCGGCGAGATGAAAAGGGAATTAATGGGATTTAAAAGTGAGAAAGGGGAGGGTGGGAGAGAAAATAGCGGATATGATCCCCTATTTTAAAAATGTGTTCTATATTCTGTTTCAATCGTTGAATTTTTGACACATGTACACCAAAAATTACAGGATAATTAATGTTGTTTATTCTTATGCACATGTGGCGAAAATTCAACGATTAGAATAGTAGATGAAACATTTTTTTTAAATAAAGGATCCTATATGAAAAAATAGGGTTAGACATGAAAATAGAATAATACTAAAGATCCAACAAGTGTATTTTAGAAAAGAATTCCAACTTGGCGTGTAAAAACTTGATTGGGTGGTATGCGACATCGAATCGAAATTATCTCATGAAATGATGATTAGATAAATATGTACATTCTTGATTGGTTGGTTTGAGATTTGAAATCATTTTTGAAGTTGCAACTGTAGTATTACTCTTGTTTTTTTTTTAGTTGATTTTTTAAAAGATTCATATCTCCTAAATTTTCGAGGAATCCTACACTCACTTACAAATTACAATCCACAAATATCCCAAAAATAATTCTAATTTCCAAACCAAACCAACAAAAAATGTTCTACTCCCTCCATCCCGGATAAATGTTCCTAGTGAATAAAACACAAGAATTAAGAAACATAATTAATGATGTGCTGTAAAATGTGTTCTGACAATAATACTCATAAACATTAATTGAATTCAACTATTTTAAATAATTAAGTTTCTTTGGAATGTGTTATATTAAATGAAGCTTTAAGGGTATATTAGGAAGAATGGTAAAAAATAGGTAAATCAAAAGTCTTTAGCAACATTAGTTGGGACATCCCAAAATAAAAAGTAGGAACATTTATCCGAGATGGAGGGAGAAATATTTTTTTCAATACAATCATCTATTTAATAAAAAATTCAAGACATGTAGACTTTCAAGAACGGAACTGACCTAATAAGAAGTAAATAAGCACAAAGGGAAGCGGATTCGTAAACTAAAGATGTGACTTTCTTACTTTAGGAAAAGCTCATTAATACATTGTTTTGGTTGGGAAATTGAATACGAACTCTAGCAACACTACTAAGAAAGTCATCTTTCAAGCGTAACTGCCCTTTGAACTCCAAACTAGTATTGATTAAAATATGTACAGTACGTTCCTTCTTCAATTCCTAGCTCCAATTAAACACTGTTTGGAAATGCATAAATCAAAAATGCTTATCCTCAACTAATTACCTACTCTTTTGTTTATTGACTTGTCCATCTTCTCTCTCTCTCTCTTCAAAATTTAATCAATCTCTCCGTTGGATTTTCGCAAACACGTATTGTAGAAGATCTCTGATCTAAAAGATTATTTGTTACGAGTCTTGTTTTCAAGCCGAACTGCTTATGATGTTTGACCCAACGGTGCAAAAGAACTTGCCAAAGAAAGTATCATGTATAGTTACTCTGAAAAATACAATGTGTTGAAAGGTACTCTCTCCGTTTCAAAATAAATGTTTCATATTGACTTCGTAAAGTCAATTTGACTAATTTTCTAATAGATATTTAACATATTTATATTTAATTTATAACCATTTAAAGATATATAAGAAGTACTTCGAATTACGTATTTGATAGTTTTGAAACACACACACACACACACACACATATATATTTATATATATAATTTTCATTTGAAAAAAATAATCAATTTGGCTTTCAAAAGTTAAAAAGGGGACACTTATTTTGAAACAAAGACAATAACTTGTACGACACAATAAATACTCCTTCCGTCCATAGATGAGTGTCCATATTTAGTCTCTCACTAAAATTAAGAAATTAACTTTCGGGGTATTTTAGTAGTAGCATATTTATATTATTGTCCTTATAACAGTAGAAGTTCACACTAGAACATGATATGTGTCAAAGGTTAAACTAATAAATTTATACAAAAATAAATATTCATTTAGGACTTACGGATTATTAATTTTAAAACGTAACGAATTTCGTTTTAAATTTGCACAAACCTGAGTAACTTAAGGAACCTCTCACCCACACACAAATGTGTGTATTATGTACGGCAAAAAGTTGTGCGATCTTAGTAGTGGGATATCATGATGTAGAATATGTTGAAGAAGAAAAGTAATGGGAGATTTGGTGAGAGTTCTTAATAATACAGCTTTACAGACTGTGTAAGTCGTTAAACAAACATGCATATGTTATCTATGACGATTGTGCTATATATTATATAAAGGGTCTTCCCCCAACAATGCAAAACACAAGAACCCAAGGTTCTAACTATTCTTTCCCATGGCCATGGCAAGCCTTGGAATCTTGAGGCAATGGCCTCAACTAGTTTATGCTATGGCTTTCTGTTTGATAGCTACTAGTGTTGTTGCTGCAGACTATAAGCCTTATATTTATGCCTCACCGCCACCACCATATATTTACAAATCCCCACCACCACCATCACCATCACCACCTCCTCCGTACGTCTATAAGTCACCTCCTCCACCATCACCATCACCCCCTCCGCCATACATTTACAAGTCCCCTACACCACCATCTCCGTCACCTCCTCCACCTTATTACTATAAGTCCCCACCGCCACCATCTCCGTCACCTCCTCCTCCATACTATTACAAGTCCCCACCACATCCATCACCATCACCACCACCGCCATACTACTACAAATCCCCGCCTCCACCAGTTAAGACTCCCCCTCCTCCATACTACTACAAGTCTCCACCGCCTCCTAAACACTCTCCACCTCCTCCTTACTACTACAATTCTCCACCGCCTCCTAAGCATTCCCCACCTCCTCCTTACTACTACAAGTCCCCACCGCCTCCTAAGCATTCCCCACCTCCTCCGTACTATTACAAGTCCCCACCGCCTCCTAAGCATTTCCCACCTCCTCCATACTACTACAAGTCCCCACCTCCTCCTAAGCATTCTCCACCTCCTCCATACTACTACAAGTCCCCACCGCCTCCTATGCATTCCCCACCTCCTCCGTACTTCTACAAGTCCCCACCGCCTCCTAAGCATTCCCCACCTCCTCCGTACTATTATAAATCTCCGCCTCCTCCTAAGCATTCCCCACCTCCTCCATACTACTACAAGTCCCCACCCCCTCCTAAACATTCCCCACCTCCTCCATACTACTACAAGTCCCCACCCCCTCCTAAGCATTCCCCACCTCCTCCATACTATTACAAGTCCCCACCCCCTCCTAAGAAGTCGCCGCCTCCTCCATACTACTACAAGTCCCCACCACCTCCTAAGAAGTCACCGCCTCCTCCATACTACTACAAGTCCCCACCACCTCCTAAGAAGTCACCGCCTCCTCCGTACTACTACAAGTCCCCACCTCCTCCTAAGCATTCCCCACCTCCTCCATACTATTACAACTCCCCACCGCCTCCAAAGCATTCCCCACCTCCATACTACTACAAGTCCCCACCGCCTCCTAAGAAGTCTCCCCCTCCTCCATACTACTACAAGTCTCCACCGCCTCCTAAGCATTCCCCACCTCCTCCATACTATTACAAGTCCCCTCCACCTCCTAAGCATTCCCCACCTCCTCCATACTTCTATCAGTCTCCTCCACCACCATCACCATCACCACCTCCTCCATACTTGTATAAGTCGCCGCCACCACCATTGAAATCAACTCCTCCTCCCGCTTACTACTACAATTCTCCCCCACCTCCAAAACACTACTGAGGTAGTGCACTTTTTTACCGTAGCTCAAACTGCAATCAATGAGAATAATTGACCTCAACAAGAAGCTTGAGAAAGAATATTGTTTGCATTTATATTTTGAATCATGTGCACGTGTTTGTGAATAATCGAGGTACTTTCCTCAATGTATTTATCTTTACGATTTTGTATTGATTATTTCAAGCAACGAAACATGTTTAAGTTTCCATTTTTTCATTTTAAGAGCGATATTTCTCTCTTGTTGGTTGTTATATGTTCTCACTTGCTAATACTCCATCCATACCAGGCAAAGAGTCCACTATTTTATCTTAAGATGTTCTACATATAGAATTCACTTAAAAAAAAATTATGTCTACAATCTCCGCAAACTTTTCAACTTTACCCTCGACATATGCTATAAACATCTTGACTATACTCAAATATTTTTGTAATTATGATCAACTCTAATGCTACTTATATATCCCTTAATTAGACTTTTTAAATATAAACTCTTTAAATCAAACAGAGGGAGTATCAAAAAGTCAAGTACATGCCCAAAGTGAGAGATTACTTGCGCCAAGCAAAAATGTATACTTTTTCTTAAATAATAAAATATGAAAGAAAATTTTATATTTAATATATATACATGTATATTGAAAAAAGAGAGATAAGGTTATTTTTAGTGTTTGAAAAATCACAAAATAAAACAAAGTTGGATCTTGAAATTATTGTGGCGGCATTATATCTCAACCTCTTCGAATTTGTACACCAACACTTAATGTTGGTGTACAACACCAACGACCCTAATTAATTAATGGATAGCATTAACTTTTTTACTCTCACACACACATATAGACACTCACATTTAATTAGCTGTTAATTATCCACCAATCAAAGGCATTAGTATTAAACCGAACGTTAAGTGTTGGTGTACAAATTTATACTTCAAAACAATTGTTTATTTTATTTATCATCATAAAAAATAAAAACAATCTCTTTTTAGGACAAAGAAAGTATTTCAAAGTAGTACTAAGTTTTTAACCAAACGTTAAGAAATAAAAAATTCCTTTTTTTTTTAATTGATATCTTTATTATAAGAATCAGGAATTAGAAATCTTACCACCCTGCTTTACACTCATGTTCCATTTCTGATAATTTTCTCTTAATTAATCACATAATCAAACTATCTTCATAGGCTTGACCTTAAGTAGCTGCAAATCTGTGTCAAGTTAACCACGACTCTTCATTTGGAACAGAGGAAATAACAAGAAATACTTAAAGAAATTGAGCAGAAATAAATAAAATTAGACATTGACTGACTTATTGACTTAGTGTTGCAGCAATGTATAGCATATAGGCCTCCAAAAGCACAGCCCTCAGACACCAATAAACCCTACTTCGCCACCAAAACAATAAAAGTACATGCAATGCCCGCTCCTTCCTCCCTATGTTACAAACATAACTGCACTTGCAGCATATAGGACAGTCTATGAACTTCATCCAAAAAAAAAAAACTGTACAGAACAATGTACAAGTGGTCAGATTGTGCGTAGTGTTTGCAAATGCAAAGTTGATGAATACCTATCAAACACTGAGGTTTGGCCGGAAGAGAGAGTCGGCAAATGGTTTGGTGAATTCATCTGTACAAGCCATCCGGATCCGTTCGGGAGTTGCGGGATTGTCGAGAGGAAACCAGCTGTGGCACCCCACTTCAGCTCTTGCAGCAATAATTGCGTCTTTGATGGCGAAAAAAACCGATGAAGCCAGAAAGAATGGAGGCTCGCCAACAGCTTTTGATGAATGGATCGCCTTATCATTTGGAGCATCCTGTCATTAAAGTTTAAACGTAGAGATCCATTAGGAGTAGCAGTGCAACTTGAAGTGATAGTTGATAAATGTTGAAAGTTGTGTAAAGAGAACACGGTTCTAGCTTCGACCCCCAAGAAATCCATGTTAGTTCGTAGTAGCAATCTAGTAGAGAGCAACAATACACAGAAAACTAGAGGTGTGGTGCAAATAGGATTACATCCTTGTATCAATTGGAAGTTGATAAGAGAAACTTTCATACACTCAAAACTAACAAGGCATCTGTGATATCGTGAACCTAGGGCAAGGAGTATTGGCTAAGAAATTGCCTATTTGTAGCAACGGAGATGTGTGTCAATTTCATGAAGCTATGATATTTGTTTTTTTACAAGGCAGATAACAATATTTCAAAATGAATATATACTCAGACTAGTCTCAAATGCTTCAAAAACGCTATGTCCCAAAGAGTTGCATAATATGTACTTGATATGTTTTAGTTTTGACGTTTGAAAACATGCCACTTCCAATCCAGAACACAAAACACAGCGATCCAAAACATTTGTCAGTTAATGTTAATACATCAACTGATAAAGGATGGTCACTTTTTTTCCTTTTTTCTTTTTTTTTTAATTTTTTTTTTCGAACCTGAGATAAGATGCTCAAACTTGAACTATGTATCCAAAGCAATAAACTTGTAGAAGAGATCATGTGCTTTATCAAGGAAAAGCAGTGCTCCATCCAGACAATGAAAATACATATGCTATCTGTATCAACTCGATGAAGCAACCCTAGTACAACATACATGATACATCACAGCAGGAATCACTGCGCTCCCTACCTGTTCCTTAAACAAAACTATACGCGTTCTAGGTGACATGCATAGATTTATACCATTATTTCCCAAAGTTAAAAATGATCGAGTTTCTGGACTATTTAAAGTAATGTTTCATTACCAAGTACCAATATAATTGTTACAAATGATCTCTCATTTTATTTTACTCCCGATGACAACTCCATGGAATTCTTTGTTTTGTATTTAGAAATGTCATGCACAATTCCAAAATTTTACTCTCTCAATCTCAAAAAGACAGTCTTGACTTTTACTTTTCACACAGGTTAAGAAAGATCATTAATTACAGTCTATTTTGCAAAATGTTGTTGTTACTCATTAAATGAGTAACAAAGCTATAAAAACTTGGTAATTAATGAGGGGTATAGTAGGAAACTAATTAGGAGGTGGACATGTATTTTGGGACAGATAAAAAAAGAATCCAAGACAGTTTTCTCAGGCTAAGGGAGTATTGCCACAGGATACTTGAAAACACTTAGGAAAATATAAGTGATTGCAGGAGTTTACCTTTAACAATGAAACCTTGAACCTGAAGGGAACATCATTTACAGAAGGAATTTTGTAATTCCCGGGCCCACATGTGAACAAACAGCCAGGGGGGATCCATTTGTGAGCTTCATCGCCCCATTTTAACTCTTCCAAGGCTACCCATCCTAAGCCTTGAATAAATGCTCCCTCAATCTGTGTAAATCAGCAAATTATCAGAAAATGCAATTTATCATGGACATTACAACTTGGACAGCAAGGCATGTTCATCTTTAGTTTTTATAATGCTAAAGAAGAGGCCATATTTGGGCACATGGCAGGGTCAGGGAGAGGTAAGATAACAGAGCCTTTTTTTTTTGTTTCCCAAGGTAACCCAGGCACAAAGGCCCAAGACTAATCCCCGAGCCAGGTAGGATCACAAGGGCGGTAAAGCTCTCCCTACCAAGTTTTAACGTAGCTGCGTTCCCATGGCTTGAACCCGAGACCTAACCACTATCTCTGAAGAGGCTAATTCCCCATTAATCAAACCCATGCCACTGTTCTATGCAAAAGGAGGCCGTGATACCACTGATGAGCTAACATCCTGGTATTTAATAATAATATAACTGGAAATGATGTTTTCATGTTTGAAAGATGGGGTATTCTTATCACTACATAGTACATAGACCACAAAATACCATTGAAGATTAAACAACCAATATGCGAAGCTTAAGCCCGGGTGCGATGATAGTAAACCTGATATAGGAACTAGTTTGCACTCAAATGATTCTTCAGCCAGTGTTTGGTACAAAGAAGTCAATGTTTGAACTGAAAAAGTAATTTTTCAGCTGGTGGTCTCAAGGAAAAGCTAGTTTGACCACTACATATTTTGAAAATTTTCTCAGAGGAATTATTTCCAGTGAGAGAAGAAAATGCATTGAAACATTACGCAAAAAAATTCTGAAACAATGTCTTGCATTGCAAGTAAACACATTGCAATCATTACTAAAAATATAAACACATTGCAATCATTACTAAAAATTGAAGACATATTCATCTACAAACTTATTAACTAAGAGCAACTCAATATCTATTAGATCTGACGTGCACCACTTGCAACCTGACTGAAGAGAAACATAAGCACCAGAGAGTTGTTGGCTTGTCATTGCTCAACTTCATGTTGTGTTGTTATACTAATAAATTTTGGCTTAACTGGTCTAAGGCGACAGATTACTAAACTACCTCCAACTGAATGGAAAGTTGGAAAACAATCTTGTGGGCTCGATTTGTCCGCTCAAAAACCCAAAAGATAAGGAAATCCTCAATGTTATTTCATTGCAAGTTTCCAGATAAAATGCAGTGATGTATGATTATTGCAGCCATATACCAAGCGCTCTTTTTTTTTTTTTTTCTTCTTTTATGAAGAGGATCAATAGTGGTTCCCCACTTTCCCCCGCCATATACCAAGCGCTCAATCTGCCTTTCTCCACATTAAAGTAGTCATATTGGTTCCATACTAATTATGGAGCCTCTTCCTCCAGAAAACTGCCGAAAAATTGGAAAATGGAGATGGTACTTGGAGTACTATTATATTTCCAAGGATGGAGAAACAGATAGAGATCTATTTTCTTCTTGTTTATTGGAGTACCACTTCCAACTTAACACTCGCAATCTCTTGCTCCAAGAGTTCAGTATTTGGAATTAAATAGATGCGTAACACTTTGAAGGATCATGATTCCAAGTTAATGACTTAATCACTATATGGATATCATCGAAGTCGGTCTTAAGGACACAAAGTTCTTCACTAGGCTTGCCAGAGCGAACTTTTAACTATTTTGCAGCTCATGCCATGTCAATACTAACCCCTATGATATAAGTACTTCCGCATACAAACAAATCAATTGAACTCCTAAAGTTCTACAAATTACTGTTCATTTTAGTAGGGACAGTTTCTTGACATAAATGTAAGCTATTGGCGTAAATAGGAATGCAGTTGGGGTAATTTTAAATTATAGTTCGAGCAAGAACCAAAAACCTTCTTAAACCACCCCTTTCCACTAATTGCAATAGACAGTGCTTATCAATATTAGTGAAGATATAGGGTTCCAATTTTTGTATCGCAACTTCCCATTCCAATCAATGTGTCAAGCATGCATGTGACTCGTCACTCATCAGAGAGTTCCTCACTTAACCTGTGGGGCTATCAACTAACCAATCACATGTCATACTTGACATGTAGATTGGGATAGAAAACTGGGACAATTTTGGGATCCCTAACATTTTCCAATCAAAATTAGGTGGGGTGCACCTCTAAAAAATGATTTCCTCACGTTTCCGATGCAACCCCGCTCCTCGCTCTGTGAGGTACATCACTATTGTCAAGTGTCTTGGAGACACATTCAGAATAATTAACTGATTTAACTACAAAATTGTGCATGATTTCAAAATGGAATAACCGAGATAGAAACCTGTCCAATGTCAATGGCTGGATTAAGAGAGAAGCCAAGATCCATAATGACATCTGCTGATCTTGTGTGGAAATCTCCGGTCAACGTGTCAATTTCAACCTCAGCAAATGCAGCTCCATATGTGAAATACCTGAATGGATTCCCTTTACCGATTTTCCAATCAAAGCCAATGTCGGGTGTAATGTGAAACCCATGTGCAGAAAGATCTACGCGCTCCATGTAGCATGCATTTGCCAGCTGAACACAATAGAACACAACTCATCCCATCAGTGATCTGATATTTTCTAATAATACTCATTACACTTCAGAACCCTGAAACAGTAACTACAATATGATTTAAGGACAGAAACTTCACTTTATCAATACCTAATTTGCCAAAAAAAAAAAACATTTTAAGTATGTATACATACATACATACATATATCATTTTGGTAACAGCTCTCATCAAGATATCTAAAGAGAAAGGGACAAGATTTAAGTAAAGAGGAAACAATGAACCTTAATAGCAGATCCTTAGGAAATTGGAAAGACAAGGTACCTCAGCGAAAGAACTATAATTTTGTCTTGAGGCAATTGGCTCCATCCGAGCTTTTATTTGTTCACATGCATCCAAGACTGCAGCACCATACATATCAGAGCTAGCAGAAGCGGCTGTTGGAGATGCATTAGGGACCTGGTTTGACAACAACATTGATAAAGCAGACATGAAATGGTATCAGCAATTTCGTATTGACACGTATGCGGAAACGTTCATATATTTACTTCTTAATTTAATTGTACCCATTATAAAAGTGGGGGCAATACGAAATATCTACTCGTATTTTCAAGGCATTAGTGTTGCAAACTGATGTACAACTACTAAACGATGCCGATAGCTGTAAGAAAAGGTCATAACCCCTCCCTCCCATTTCAAACAGCATAGCTGGGTGGAGTACTCGTTCTCGATTGAATAAATCTTAACGGTTTACGGGATCACCCAGGCAAAAACCAGTGTTCTAAAAATCGCTAGGCGAATGTTAGGCGGCAGAGTAGGGTATAGCGCCTAGGGGACTAATCGGGGCCTAGAAATCAAGGCGTAATTACACATTTACATCATAGATTCATACAATATCTGCCGCAACAATAGTAAATAACTAAATATGACCAAATAAACTAAAAGTAATCATCACATTACAAGATTAATAGTTAAAAATTAAAACCAAATTCAATAGTACCATTCCAAACTCCAAAGTTTAAACTTTAAAACAAAACAACAATACTACAATTCTTCTCTTTGTCATTTCAGCAAATGCCTTGACTACATACCCACATCACACTGTCTATACCCCAAATTATACCAAATTCCAACAACTAAACAAGAATCACAACATTCTCACAGCAAAACAATGTCATCAGAGTGATTCAACACAATGATTTCAATTTTTCATTTCAATTTTTTTTTTTTATAAAATAGGCGCCTAGGCGGCGATTTTGGGAAAAACGCCTAGTTGCCTGATTTGGTCCATTTCTTAGCATTAGGGGGGCGCCTAGCCCGATTTTTAGAACATTGGCAAAAACTACTATTCCCTCTATCCCAGAATAAGTGTCCTTTATTGAATTAGAAAGTTTTTTACTTCAAGTATTTTTCCTTTAATACCCTCAAAGTATCTTTAGTACCCATCGTACAAGTGGGGTAATAAAAAATATCTACTCGTATTTCAAGGCATAAGTGTTGAACACTAACGTACAACTACTAAGTGATGCCGCAAGTTGTAAGAAAGGAACACAACCCCTTCCTCCCATTTCAAACAAACAGCATAGCCGGGTGGATGTACTCGTTCTCGATTAATAGATGTTAACGGTTTCCTGGATCAGCCCAGGCAAATAAGTGCCCTTTATTGAATTTACACGGGTTTTAAGAAACTATTTAACTTCAAGTAATTTTCCTTTAATACCCTCAAAGTATCTTTTCGTGTTCTCCAATCAATGGGACCCATTTACTTTTCTATCTCGCAACTTAAGAGGGCATTACAGGCAATTGATTTTCAAAAACTTACCAAATACGGAAAGGGGATACTTATTTTGGGACGGAGTATAATATTGGTGTCAACATCCAACTCCAGAAAGAAGGGCTCCTACTCAAACAATTGAGATGCCAGCCCAACCAAGTGAGGAGAAGCAGCTCTTCTAAATTTCCCCTTTCACCGTTGGGGACAAGGATATAGCTTCTCCCCCCATCCCCCAGTGTCTTTCTCTCTCTTCCCCACTCATAAATTGCAATGGCAAAACCAATACAAAGAATAAGATGGGGTTAGGAAAGAATTGTAAAAAAAGTATAAAAAAAAGGAACCTTTGACAACAACATTTCCGGCAACTATATGGGCGATTGGCAATTAGGAACAAGGAGCTACTGCTGAAATATGATGAAGAGGTGGATGAGTATGTGAAACCATCACGTCCAATCTGTTAATTATCTTCATTTTTGAGATTAGGTACATATGGTTAGCATCCTAGAAAGTAGTCAATTATATGTAAGGTTCCAGCTAAAATATTATTTAAATGTTCAATGTTTGAACAACACTACATTTCTGGGTGTTCAAATAATTTTTACATGTTGAGCATATTCCTATGTAAACTAATAATCTGAATCAGACTTTAACCCCTTTGTGCTTGAGGTTTTTTCTACCACCAGAATCATAAAAAAAAATACTCGTGTTGAGACCCCCTAGGAAGTCCTCTTGTTGCACCCCCAACCCTTTTATAACCAAAAAAAAAAAAAACCGTAAGAAATACATAAGAAGTATCAAGATAGCACAGTCTCTCCAAATTGGTCATTGGGTATTGGGATTATCCAATAGTAACGTACAAAAGATGCAAATCTCTCCATATTGAACGTGATCAGTCAAGTTATCCATCAATAACATACTAAGAAGGCAACCTGTGAAAAGTTTAAGTAAATGAAAAATGCAACCATCGACAATTTATTTAGAAGTGATGATATGAAAGTTCTGGTCTTTGTGTTCACATCATTCCTTAGTCATGTCTCGTGCCAGTCCTCCAAAATTAAGTGGGAGTAGGTCCCCCTGCCCCCTCCCCTGAGTCCTGACCCTTCTTCATTATATTATTCAAAAATAATAATACATAATTATCGTTAAAACTCCAGTTGTGATCCCAATCAAGAATTCCATCAAAGATGGCTACAAACTTTAAATATATTGGCTTCATAAGTTGAACCACAAACATCAAATAGTACAGTGTTTACCTTGTCGGTACTCGTCTCTGAAATAAATATTGAACTGAGAGGAATACCGAAGCAGGAAGCAGCAATTTGAGCAACCTTTGTATGTAAACCCTGTCCCATCTCAACACCACCATGTGTAACTAACACGGTTCCATCTGTGTAAACTTGGACAAGAGCACCAGCCTACATCAACAAGCAGAAACATAACAGCTTACGTTACAACAATTGCACGAAAACACACACAGACACCCTAAAGAGTAATAAATAAGAAATACTTGCAAATACACAAATCAAGATTCTATTCTCATTCTTCTTCACTCTCGGTGTACTGTTTTCTGGTAAGTATGGAAGTGATAACAGATGAAGTTTGAAGTAATGTTTCTAGGGAGACAAAGACAGTCATAAGGACGAGGTTCACTGATCCGGCTCCCAAAAGCCAATTCCTAACTTGACCTCATGGTCATTTTCGGAAAAGCTTGACGATGACCAACAATGGGTGAATCATACTTCCATACTAAGTGCCACACTATTTTATACGCAATTCTGAAGGAATGCCAATTGAAGATGATCTATATTTCAATCAAAAGGTTACCATTTACACATTTGTACATCATTAATTGATACAACACCTACTACTTCCCTTGTTAGGCACTGCTGTGGAAGCAAAATTGGAAATCAATGAATCCCTTGGAATTCAAGTGAGCTAAATTAAAAATTACTTTGATGGGGGGTCCACCCATTGGCTTTAAATTACTCTGGTGCATAAAGGTTAACATGGTAATTGTATGATATGTCCTATGATGAGTTTGTCACTTTGACACCTATTTTGGCCCAGCCCAAAATGCGAATCATGATGATAAATTGGACCAACGTGAGTATGCTCTTACCTACTTAGTCGCTCAAACAGAAATCTGAAGTCCACTAAATCGAACATAAGCTACCTCATAGGTATATTATTAAATTAACAAATAGCAGTATCTCTACACGTGTGCTTTGCTTTTCCCTTTGATTGTCCTCTTTTGGGTTCAAATGACGAAGCATGAACGAGAAGAAAGAAATTTTGAGAACATGTAACGTCATAGGTAACTTTTCTCCATGATCAGATGTTAAAAGCATATATATGAACTCGTGAGTATGCCATATTGTTATTACATTAGAAAAGGGGGTGGGGGGGCCCTGCGGAGGGAGTTTTGTTGCTATTCCACATACTACACAAAACATGCATGCAACTACTTAACTCGGCCTTTTCCCTACTATGAAATTCCCATCTGTCCAAAGCAAGTGTTTTGGTTAAACACGCTCACTCACATCTTTCGTCACGTTGAAGTCCATATTAATTACCACTGTTGTTGATATGGATATTATCACTTCTGGTAACTACGCAAAAACCATCTCTAGCAATTTTCTCTCATTCTATCTCCTACTGGGGCTACTTTTATGTCAAAAATGGTATTTCTGAATTTTCTCTTTTCTAGTTCTACCAAACATCCATCTTTAACATTATCATTTCAATTTCAGCTACAGTCATTTTTCTTCATGTGGCTCTTAGTTGCCCATCTATCGGTAAAATAGAGTAACACAGGTATTTACTGCCCTAAACAATTTTACTCTCAATATACAGGTATGCAACGAATACATAAAACTGCAGAAAGCCTCTGCAGCTATAGTGACAAATATAGTTGCAATTTCAATAAAAATTTCAGAATCTTTATACGGCGTGATAAAGAGGAACCTGCTCCAACTGGAAACAACAATTACCATCCATAGGCCCTAGAAGTGCTTTCCATGCATGTTCGACAACCAGATTAAAATTTTGGGGCACTAACTTTTTATCTTGGTATGACATAGCACCACTTTTTTCTTGAATGTGGAAGCAACTAGCCTATTCCAGCTATAAACTATATGCATGAACTGAGAATGTCACAGGGAATAAAAGATCAAATACACGATGCATAACAAACTATGTCAGCAATTAGATGTATTTCTTAATTATTCAGAAACATTATAAAAGCATAGTAGTGTGGCGGGGTAGTTGCGGGGAGTGTGTGTGTGTGTGTGTGTGTGTGCGTGTGTGACATGAGAGAGATTCTAAGGATTCTACTTTAAAAACCAGGAATTTCTTAGAAATTTGCAGGTGAAAGACGAGATTCTCACTCTATGCCCATAACCTCATGGATTTAAAAGGAAAAAGTCAACCAAGGATTGCCCAGATAGTTCAACTGTAGTTACTGTATACTGTCTCATTCTTAAAATGTTGTTTGAATACCAAACAATCGGTCCCTCAAAACAGTAACGTCCTCCCATCGTCCTGTTCATGTAGATTAAAATTGCTTTTAATTATGCCTGCCTGAGTGAGAGTAACCAATATACTCAGTACCGTGTGATAACTATCTGCAGTCCACATCCAGCTCTGACCTCTAATAAAAGCAGAAAACAACTCCCTCTTCCTTGCTATTCTCTACAAGGCTTGTTTGAAACTTGAGGTTCTATTGCTTAATCATACACTAGCAAATAACACACACACGCAAATGTTTCATAATTTGTTATATTTCAAAAAGTACTCAAAAAGTTAATTGTTTAAGGTAGTTGAATGTTAGTTGAGATAGTGAGTAGTTATTTACAATTTAGTGTAGTGAAGTAATTATTATTTTGATGTACGAGTTTTTTTGGCATTATGAAAAAGCGTGACAGGGCTTCATTTTGAGCCCTCCCACTTCATAATAATTTATTAGCAGCCTAATTGAAGAAGCAATCAGCCTGTCAAACATAAAAAACTAACCTGGTTCATGAACTTCGTTGTAAAGGAAATGCCAAATTTTGTCGGAACCATAGCAATTCCACGCTTTCTCCAACGATTATGAAGATTAAACTGTTCAACTTCTTTGCGAGTGTTTAGAAAGTCACAAGATGTCTTGAGTTGATCCCACAGCCGCCCCAATGTACAGTCTCGAATTCGTTGGCCGTAATGCAATACTGATCCTTCACTCAGAAAATTAATTTCCTGAAAACATAGTAATTCTTTAAGAGTCATGACATAGTCCAGACAGCACTCATACCTCAACTAGATTTGATCACACAAAGATTACCAATTTAATATGACTTACCCTTATCTCCTCAGGGCTTTTCTTAACCTCCATAGCAATTCTTTGAATCCAATTTTCAGTGACTAACATACCTTGAGGACCACCAAATCCTCGGAAGGCAGTGTTACTAGGAAAATTAGTGAAGCAAACCTTTCCACTGACCCTGACATTTGGAATCTCATAAACATTATGTGAATGAAAAATAGCGCGTTCGAGTATAGCGTGAGACAGGTCAAGTGAGTTCCCTGCATTATTGAAGATTTTGAGATCCAATGCAAGTACCTTCCCATCATTTGTAAACCCAACCTGATCGATAATTTGGATGTGTCACTACTTAAGTCAATTGCATAACAAATTACGGAGTAAATAAGAATTAAAAATATAGACTTCAAAACACATAATGGATGTACACTAGGCAATGAAGTAGCATGCAACCAAGAAAACAAAAAGAAACAAAAAAAAAAAACTAGTTGATCAAAATTTGCAGGATAAAAGGCTTTTTTTCTTGTTCCTTCTGTATCCATAAACAAAAAAATCTTAAAGCTTATATCCCTGTGTTTACTAGTACCTTGTACTTTCCAAGAAAACTATGTCGTTGTCCACTCATCATCATATCCGTATCCCTGTCTAACGTAATCTTCACTGGTCGGTTCAACAGATATGATGGTACCGCCGCTGCAGCAGCAATGAAAGCTGATCTTGTCTCCTTCCCTCCAAATCCACCACCAATTCGCTTGGTCTTGCACACCACTTTTGACATTGGAAGACCAAGAACATGAGAAACATATTTCTGGTGTTTTTGAGGGGCCTGGACATAAAGAGTGAAACAGATGGTCACCCCTCAGATGAAAACAGATTTTAAGCTGAGACCGTCAAGTAATAATTGTAACTCAAACTAATAATAAAGTAAAGATAATTTCTTAGACAAGCAGCAAAGTAGCCACATGGAGTGTATAGTCTCACAAACCTATACTAAGTTCATACAAAAGTTATCAGCATAGCTGCAATTTCAAAAAAAGAAATATGAAGAGACAGCAGGGCCAATGCAGCACCAAAAAGAAGTCAACAGTAATCATCAAGTTTTCAAGATAATTGATGAACAATACAAACATATAGACAGAAATAACTGGAAAAAAATGTGATCATTTCTATCAATATGCATGCATTTAATAACCAGCACAGAGGACTATGCAGCCGACTATAATTAGCAGCAAACAAAATTTTATAAAAGAAGAAAATATTAAAATTATATATTCTTCAATTAGAATCAATGGAACTTCAGCAAACACTCGATAAAAGCAATACACTAAACAAACTTTAATTTTTCTGATAATCATATGATATGTAAATGAAAACAAGGGAGACTGCGACAAAGTTAAAGCAGACATAACTTACTTGAGTGGATGAAATCATGTGAACCTCATTGCCGCCATCCATTGTCCATACCAAACTGCTCTGAGGCTCCAGATAGAAGTGCTCCTGACCGCCTACTTGAACCTCCCCCTCAATGATATTGTGACATTCACCAGATTGGAAGCATAAGTCAACATCCCCTTTTGTCAAACACCTCTCTGTATTAGGATGAAAACTCTCAAACCTTAGGGCATCCTGTATTGATAAGATTGCTGGCAGCACTTCATACTCGACATGAACTTTTCTCGCTGCAACTTTAGCATTTTCGTGTGTATCAGCAACAACCACTCCTATAACCTGCATAGATTAAACACAAGAAAATTTGCGCATTTGTTCATTTCAATAAGAAGGTTGCTGATGGAACCTAGTCTACTATATTCCAGCACCATAAGCACCTTAAACAAGTCTCTACTAATTTTCCAATTACTAATTAGATGAAGGGATAATTTTAGAACATTTCCTAATACAGAATCCATGCTAACTGGTGCTGTGAAAGATACAAACAAACTCGTAATTTTTTGCTAAAAAATAATTCCAATTTAAGAAAATATTATTAAGAAAAAATTTACCTGACCCACACAAGTCACGATTTCTGAAGCAAAAAGTTCCTCGTCTTCAACAACTGGCCCAATGGTATTAGCACCTGGTACATCTTTAGCTAAGAAGATTCCTTCGACTCCAGGTGAAGACTGGGCTTCTGAGTCATCTATTGAAAGAATACGGGCATGAGGCTTCCTACTTAATATCAAAGCAGCATGTAAACCTTTGGGAGGCATGGGAGTGTCATCAGTGTACTCTGCTTCTCCTGTTACCTGGAAGTAGTTACGTAGAGTCAACTAAACAACTTATCTACAAGCTTAAGCTGCTGAAGAGTCCCTAACAATGTATATCAAGCTTAACATTCTGCCTTACGTGGGACCAACTCACACATGGAGATATAAACAAACGTGCATTACTAGCTGTATCATGAACCAAATAGGGTGTCAACACGTGCTCTCACAATAATGCCAGAAGCAACTGCGAGCAGGACGACTTGAACCAAGACCTTGCACAACTAGAGCTACAAAACCATGTTAAGTAGCCAACTCATCTAAAACCTTAAATTGTTTAAGCGACCAAAATGTATATCAAAAACGGAAAGCAGATATACTAAAGATAAAAAAATTATATAGGCACATGATTCAGTGCGATAAGTAGAACATCCATCAGAAGATGCTTATTGAAAACCAAGAAGAACAAAAAAATTATGTGTGTGTATATATATATATATATATATATATATAAGATTTGGTGAGTCAGCTTCTTTAAAGTTTTAAGTTAGTAGAGAAGTCGATTAGTATGCTAGGCTTGGTAGCAAACATGTAAAGGTTTATTTTCATCAAAGAAGGCAGTAAAAAGCTCAATTAAATGTAAGCATTGTAATTTGAGATAGTTATGTCATTGCAAGATACCAACAGGATAACAAAAATATGTGATAGTGCAAGAATTCATCAAGGATGTCAAAAACTAGTATCTTCAAAGACTCAAGCAAAAAAGCACTACAAGTATTTATATCACCACAAGTAATAGGGTAACAAACAAAATGCACAAACCATGTTCTCAGAGATGTGTTTCCCTAATTTGATTATTACTTGTTTTTCAAGGACCTCTTTTTGCCTCAGCTTGGTGACATGACCATGTGTGAGTTCATGCCAAATATAAGTTCTACAATAATGATTACTCTGAACATAAGTCCAGTCCACTTTACGTAATAATACCTCAGAAAAGAATATCTTCACTTTTCTGATAAGTCATACCTGAAGACGTGCAGAGAGATGGACCTCAGGAGACCCCACGGCAGTCCCGTGTTTTGTAATTTCAAAGTCCTGATTTCCCATCACGGATGGTCTGCTAAATGATTGCACTGCTGATACATGAGATAATGGTACCCTTTCACCAAAGGATTCCCGACCATCCATTTGATGAGAGACCCACATAAAAAATTTGAAGAAGAAACTGAGAGTTAAAGACTTCCGGAACTCCACCATCCCACCTGGCGCATCTTTCTTGAGCACAATGTCCTGCTCCAAGACTCCGAGGGCACCCTGCAACAACTCCTTGTTCCAAGACTTCCCAATCAGATAAGCTTTCGTTCTTGATGCAGAAAGAGAAAGTGGAGCAACCCCACCAAAGGCGATGGATGCATCTGATACTACCCAAATATGATCCTTCTCTTCAAGATAAACACGCA
This sequence comes from Platycodon grandiflorus, assembly GCA_016624345.1. NCBI lineage: Eukaryota > Viridiplantae > Streptophyta > Magnoliopsida > Asterales > Campanulaceae > Platycodon > Platycodon grandiflorus. The sequence continues at coordinate 48,285,178 of CM028366.1, read as the reverse complement.
TTCCAGCGTTCACAATGGCAATATCATCATCCCTCCGGTGAGCCTGCTTAAATTCTTTCACATGCTCAGATTCCCGAGTCCAAGGAAGAAAAACGGACAAAAGGATCTCATCACTGGCCAAATCCACCTTACGGTAACCCAAGAAGAAATTTTCTGCAAGTGTAGTTCTAATGTTCCCTTTGCAATCAATAAGACGGAACTTTGCTCCAGCAGCCATCCAGAGAGGGTTCAGGTCAGATATTGGACTAGCAGTACAGATATTCCCACCAACAGATGCAACATTTCTTATTTGTGTTCCAGCAAACCATTTTATTTGTTCAATAAAAGCCCTGCAAGATGAAGTTTCATAAGAGGCACGCTCTGCTGTAACCTTTCTGAAAACTTTCTGAAGCTCTGACAACCTAACAGCAGCTCCTATCTCCAAACCATCATCCTTTACACTTACCAGATTAAGTTCAGGAATACGGGTAACAGAAACAAAAACAGGGTACTGGATCCTCTTCAACCTCGTTTCAATTCCTACTTCAGAGTTACCCACAACTAATTTTGCATCAGGAAATCTTGATTTTAGATCCAATACATGTCTTAGTGCTATTGGTCGATACCACTTAATCCCACCAAACCCACTCAAATTCAAATAAGTCATCTTTCTCAGTAACAACTGAGGCGGAAATATGAGCTCTTTGTTGGTGTATGCACCTCCATCAATATCATTGTAAGAGATAGGCCTAACGCCACTCTGGCACACAATGTCTTCTTTGATAGTCTTTTCCCCACTTGCAGCGCTCGGTCCACAAGAACATGGCTTACCGGTTGAAGGGCAAACAAACTCACCCACATTGGGTTTTTCTAAGATTCTGCTCGTGTACAACAAGTCATTACTTTTGGCGAAAACTCGAAATGCATCAATAATTGGTCTATAGCCAGTGCATCGACATAAATTTCCTGCAAGGCTTTCTTCAATTTGCTCTTCACTTGGTGGTGAATCACTAGACCTCAATAGCGCGTACATAGACATAACGAATCCTGGAGTACAAAATCCACATTGTGATCCATGAGTGCGAGCCAAAGTGTCCTGCATAATTCATGAGAATTTCAGATAAAGCTGGAAATAGCATGGCCTAGAACTTCCTACAATACAAGATGAAAGTTAAGATATGATCTGAGTAGACAAACCTAAGCAATCAGACTAATCTTAGACTGCCAAATAAAAAAATGCAAGGGGGATCACAAACAAACCAGATAAAAGAAAAACAAGTAACACAGAAAATTTATCAGAAGATTAACCCCACCAAAATCTGCAGTCGGGCAAGACAGAAATATCCAAAAAAGTGAGAATACACAATCAAGAGATCAAATACCTGCTACCTCCTGCCCATTAAATTTTATGAAAATTATGGAGATTTATCTTTCTGACAAGGAATCTGGTTTCTGAGGCATTATGTAAAGATAATGTTAGCTTCATATACACTGTTGGGCCCTGTCTAACAGCTTAAGCTTTTGATGAGCTAACAGGTAGTAACGGGAAATTGTTTTTTCCTGTATGTCCCCACCCTCCCCCCCTTGAAAAACAGCAAAAAGCAGAGCTTTCCTTTTGCATTCTATCACTAATACAAGCATATACAGGCCCAAGAATTTTCTTAAAAAAACCAACAAACCATAGATTCCATTGTAGATACAAGAGTAAGTTGTCAAAGACTCAAATTACCTAAAAGAATACAAAGGACAACGAAAGAAAATGCAGACTACAAAAAGAATGTACCTGAACTGGATGCAGGCCTTGTCTACGATTACCAACACCCTCCACTGTAATTACATGCATTCCTTCCACAGAGTATAAGGGAGCCAAGCATGCATTGATAGCCTGGTGCCTGAAAAGATTTTTAATTTTGAGAAAACATGCCCACATACAACTTTAGTATTCATAAACAGCAACAAGACATGCAATTGCATATCACATAGTTGCTTGCAATAATGAACGAACTATGAGCTAAATACAACAGTACGGAAAGTGATTCTATTTAAATATTTAAAAGTTGGGGAAAAGATTGGTAAAAACCTGTGTACAATATAGATGTACAAAGAATATTCAAACAATGTAAACATCCAGATGAAAACCAAAAGTAGATGATTCCTGAGACTTGGCTACGCTATACTTAAGGGAACACTAATTAGCTACGCTGGTCTTCCCCCATCCTAAGAAACCCAACTTTCTTCAACAAATCCAGGTAAAGTTAACAGTTTTTCAACCTGAATTTGAGATTTATGAAACCATATCCACATAACATTATTTTCAAATTTGTATTGCTGCTTACTTGATGTTTAAAATGAATATTTTCATTTACCTCCCATGAGGTTTGTCCATTCACGTAGTTATATCCACCTTGTTTAAGCCTTAAGGTATATGGAGAAAGCCATCCACAACTGCTTGAAATAATCATTGAACCATCTTGGGAAGGACAATTAGTACCTCAATTTTAAGGAAAATCTACCATAATAAACACCCCCCAACCACCCTATGTTTCTCTTGGCAGCTGTTTGTTACCCTTTGATATTCTTCATAACGCATTGCCCTTTCTCGCAAGTAGCAAAGGTAAGAACAGATGAATAGGAGCATAAGTAACCAATCACCGCTCCTCTTCAATGAAGACGCGTCATATTCATGAATCATACATCGATAAATCCACATGGAAAAATGCATCCCTTATCGCCAGATAAAATGGGAAATTCTAGCAGATTGTTCACTACGCAATAAAAATGGTCAAAGACTAACTGTATATCCTACTATGTGTAGACGAAGATGAGTGTCAGATATAGCTACCCCACATGTAGGTGACGCACACACACACACACACACACACACATATATATATATATATATATATATATATATATAGAGAGAGAGAGAGAGAGACTCACACACATTTCTTCAAACTTTGATCAAAATAAGAGACCATCACAGTGCATGCCCCACAGCCTCCTTCACCACAACCTAGCTTTGTTCCCGTCAGACCTATATCTTTATTATAACAAGGAAGAAAAGGCAGGTGGAGAAGAAAAATTAGATCAATGATGTTCTAACAGGAGATGTTCAGGAACAAAGAAAAGAAATATGCTGGAAAAAAAAGTTACAAATACGAAGAAAATAGACATAATTAAAATTGATTATAATAAGAAACATGAATGTAGAACTACAAAGAACAAACAGAAGGAAGGACGAATAAAATATCTATTCAACACACACAACAAACATACAAATAAAACCAGATTAAAGAAAAGGAAAATGAAAAGAGGGGGAAGAAGGAACAAGATCAATCAATGGAAGCCCAATACTCTACTATTAGAACAAATAAGATTGGAAGGCCCAATAGAAAAGAGGGGAAATTTCTTTGCTCTCTATGTAGCATGAAATTAGTGAATGAGGGAAAGACAATCCATAAAAACCATTCCACAGGCTTAAGAAGGTATTACAGATTCGCTGGGGGCTGTAAAAATGTAGAAATCCTAAACAAAACAGACAAGTGAGCTAATGCAATCGATGATGGCATACAAGATAAAACAATCGAATGGACCCAAGAACCACTCACAACAAATGATCTAAATAATGATGACATAATATAACTACACTATCTCACTCAGAAGGAAATTATGGTACAGACATTCATACCAAACATCTAGAATTCCCAGTAATTAATATGCATGCAACTCCACAACTATTACTGATTGAAGAGGCTACTCGCATCCATGAAACTTATATTACATGTGTGATAATGATGTCATAGTCCTAAAGGTCAGGGGAGGGAACCAATCTCTAGTTTCTCTAGTAGATAATTTCTGTTCCGTGAAAATTGAACCTCTAAGCAACTTATATATGTTTCAAGCAAGAGCCTTCACACAAACATACATATATACAAGATCAACAGATAAAACTAGAAAAAACAGAAAATTTCCAAATTTTCTTCTGTACCTCGGATAGAAGTTGTGTAGGAAAATCACAAAATGCTCGATTGCTAGTTTTAGCTTGTCACACAGTTAAAGATATAAAAGCATCACTGCTAATCACCAGTAGTGAATAAGCCACATTAATCCAAAAACTATTCCTTCGCAATGGTTTTCTTGACATAAGGCACAAATGTAGAACTTAGTTTTTGGTTAACAAAGTCTCTCCATTTCATTTCTTTTTGTCAATTTCCCAGAAATAACATACAACAGAACTTCATTATCAGGTAATAGATAGTGTCATTATCATTGTTCGAACAGCATCTAAGCATTGACTGCTTGACCGGCGATGGGTCCCGCAATGAATTGGGCAGTAGCTGGCTATCACAGGCTACACGTTGTTTCTATGTGAACCCAATAAACAATTTATCCAAAACCAGCCAGACTCCTGAGCACCTTGTCCAGTCCACCACCTCAGCCGCCACCCACCTTTATTGTCTTTAGTTTTAAATTCATACTCCCATCGTTCCTAAATAAGTGTTTTGTTTTGACTTTTTAGAGTCAAATTGATTGTGTTTCAAATGAAAATTTGACGTGTACTTTTTATTGTATTCAAAATCATAAAACACATAATTCGTACTTTCTGTGTAATTCGAATTACGTGTTTTATGATTTTGAATATATATATATATATATATATATATATATATATACAAGTCAAATTGTTATTTGAAAAACAATCGATTTGACAGTTAAAAATTAAAACATGAGTAATTAGTAGCAACCTCTTGAGGGTGCCAGCATAGGCATTTGGTGTGTCCAACCACATGTTACCACTGCTCAATCGTTTTAATAACCATTGTTGCTATTAGTAAAACCATCAAGTTCATATAAGTATTCAAGTCAAGCTTGTATCTACCGATTGAACCAAGATTCATTTCGGGTCAAATAAAAAGCTCAACGCAGACATAGTGAAAGCGAAGTACTCGAGATTCATTTATGGGCATTCCTTATATTTAATACTTGTTCTTTTTGGGACATTCAAAAAAAGTTTCCACTTTTTAAATCTTTCCTATGAGGAAGTGTTAATTTTTACCATTTTACCCTTGGTTTGCTTGCTCCTTTGATCGATAGGTCGCACCCTACACGGGCAACATTGGGAAGTCTAAAACATCCAAACATTTATAATAGACTCAGATAGTTTTTTTAAATCTGTCTGCCGAGTCAAATAAGACTCTTTTCCTGAAAGTTGGAGCAGTAAATCGCCTAAAAGTATACTTCCTTACGTTCCATGAAAAACTAAAAATGGATGGCCGTTTTAGAGACAGAGGGAGTAAATTAGAACCAAACACTGATTTCTGTTTGGGTCATTAAGCTCAACGTAAATGAGTACTACCTTAATTTAGCTCATCTCCATCCAAACATTCACACACACACACACACACACACACACAGAGAGTAGCCACGTAGTATTCCTTCTCTATTGCAATTTAAGAAGATTTTCTAATCATCAACAGAGAAATTCAAACATTCAATTCTTAAAACAAAATAAAGGACTATTTTTCAATAAGAAGTTTACCTCTGAGATACTCGAGCAAAGTCAAGTGAGCCAAGCCATCAGGCAATACTTTACGAACTCCATTCACATACAAAATTGCTTCCTTAGATTCTTCCCCAATCATTTCTAACTTATCCTCTTCCGTCTTCAACGACCCCATCGAATTCCTGATCCCCAACTGTGTGTTTTTCGAGTGGAGATCAAATTGAAAACTCGAACACGAAATATATAAATATAACGAGAAATATACAAAATTCTTCGCACACTGATGGTGACTTAATTTGGTTTAACGAAAGAGAAATGTTTAAAAATGGCAGTTTTATGTGGATCTTGTTCTTGTGTGTGATTTTCTTTCTTTCTTTCTTTTTTTTAATTAGAGGCGGCAGTAGGCGGTAACATACAAAATTGGATTATCCGGTATTTGGTTTCCTCCAAAAACCAAACCCAAAAATGATCGTCCGTACAACTTGACATCGAATTCGAATTTAATTTTTAATTTAATTTGATTTGCCTAATTTTAATATGATTTTTAGTTTTACTATTTAAACTGAAAACTAAATTAGAAAAAATATAATAAAATTAAATATATCATTATTAGTCCTTCAAATAAAATAATTATTAGATATATTATTATAATAAAATTAATTAATAGTTAAAGACAATTTTTGTCAAAAAATCTAACTCAATCCTAAATACTATTGCACTTTGCAATGGGTCTAATTAGTAATGGTTTTCTTTTCTCTTTAATCTAAGTGGGATGGATTAAGGACATTATGTAATTTTATAATGTGTTGCAAAAATAACTTAAGTGAAAACTCAAATAAATTTGGTGGATGTTTAGTGATAAGAAAGGTCAAATTAATATGTGAAATTCAAGACTTTTTTCAAGTTCGAGTAACTAAGTATATATGTAATCTTATATTTTTAGAGACATTATATAATTTTGTTAAAGTTTTAATCTTTGTTTTGGATGTTTTTTCAATGTTAAAATATTTAAATTTTGAATTTAATTGTACTTCTAACATTTGTTTGGTTTAACCGAAAACCAAATCAGAGCCACCCTGGTGCAAGTCCAATGAGGCACAGGCCTTGGGCCCCCAAAATTTGTGAATTTTTTTGGGCCCCAAATTATGAATTTTGCTGTCAATTATCAAGGTTGAGAGGTCTCACTGAAAATTTTATTTTTTAATCTCTTATTCTCTTTATTTTCAACGGCTACCAAACATAAAGAACACAGCACGCACACACAGCCCTCTTCAGCTCTCCCAAACACTGAAACACGCGCACACACCCACAAACTTTGTGATTTTGATGTGAATTTTGGCACAAAGCTTAAAGAGGTCGTTGATTAAAGCTAGTTTTTCAAAGAATATTCGGTAATAAACACACTCTCTTTTCCCTCTTTATTTTATCCGAAATTAGGGCTTTTAATTTGGGGTTAAATAATTTACTTAAGTGATAAATTTGTATAGGAAAATAACAATTGTAGCTTTGGTTGAGCATATCTTGGAACAATTTGAAGGTAATATCAAATTTATTGAAATTATTTGTTAGCTAATTTACTTGTGTGTGAATTTGGAATAATTATTTGGAATTTTTTTTATATTAATTTTTTGTTGACTCATTTACAGATTTACTTGTGTGTGAACAACATTACTTTTGATTTGAATTTTTTTTTTTACTTGTTGTTACTCATTTACTTGTGTGTGAATTGATATTTTGGAGATTTGTTTGGTTTGAGTTATTGTTGTGTATATATATATATATATTTGTTTAGTAATAGAATATTTGCTGAAATTATTATAGGTAGACCGTAGACAAAAATGTTATCACGAAAGTATCTTTGTGAAAATGAAAAAAGAAAGAAGAAGCAAAAGCAAGAACAATGAATGCAAGCTTTAAGTGGTTATCTTAACAAGTATTTTACCTCTAATAACTTGGGTGAAAGTGAAACTATTTCTACTTTAATATCTATTGAGAAGAACATGGTTGAAAAAGTTGATTATTCTACTTTAATTACTGATTTTGCTTCTAAATGTGTCAGAAAAACGAAGTTTAAGTAGTACTTTGTAAATATGTCGTGTGTTATGTCCATGATTTTGGAATGAAATGTTTTGTTTATTATCTTTTATGTTTGTTTTTTTAAATAAATAAAAAAGGGTGAATTACAGGCCGGTCCCTTTTTAAACATTTGTAATCGTTCCAGTCCACTCATCTTTTTTAAAAACCGAAAAAAGACATTTTTGGGGCGAAAAGACGATTATGCCATTAATGAAAGAAAAACACGCGCGCTTCAGTAACCCAAGGCATCGCGATGCACTACTTTGGCATCGCGATGCACCACTTTGGCATCGCGATGCACCAAATTGGGGCATCACGATCATCGCAGCGCGCTTTAGGGAACCAAAGCATCGTGATGAGCAACCAAGGCATCGCGATGCACCAAATTGGGGCATCGCGATGCAACAATTGGTGCATCGCGATCATCACAGCGCGCTTTAGGGAACCAAAGCATCGCGATGCACCACTTTTGTAAATTGGGGAATCGCGATGCAACAATTGGTGCATCGCGATCATCGCAGCACGCTTTAGGGAACTTGATTTTCGTTTACCTTTCAGGGGAACCCCTGCGACCTGACCAGGCAGGTCGAACCCCGTTGCGTTGCCCAGCATACTGCGATTGGCGAATTAAATCAGTCCAAGAACATCTTCCTCTGTTTTCGGACAGCACACTGTCAAGCTTGATTTGAAGCTCAAAAATAGTGTTTTTTGGTAGAAAAATTGTGCACAAATATAATACTAAGTTAGGATAATAATATGAGATTGATTTTAAACAAATTCGAAGCTTAAAACAGATATTTAAGTGCCCAAAATAACTCAAGAACAACGAAAAACGGGATGAACTCAAAAAATTTTAATTTGATCAAATTCGTGTTTTATGCATGAAAATTGATACCCAAACATGAGGAAATACTATATTAACAACATGAAATCATTTATACATCAATTTGAATCTCAAATCTGAAGTAACGATGTTATTGAGGGTATTTTAGGAAGAAAATTTTCAAAACGCCTTTTAGCGGTTAAAAAAAAAGGGTGTACTGGAGAGAAAAAAAGTTTAGAAAAGTGGACCGGCCAGTAATTTCTCCAATAAAAAAATACTACAAACTGAAAGGGCCCCGTCTGGCATTATCGGTCTTGGGCCCCGAATTTTACAGGCCCGGCCCTGAACCAAACCAAACCGAAAACCGAATTCAAATTTGGTTTGGTTTCTTGGTTTTTTATTTGATTTGGTTTGGTTTAGTTTTCGATTTTAAGGTTGAAAGAACAAAATTTGAACAACCCAAAAACCGAACCGATAAACACCCCTAGATTCTTAAACTATTTAATCCAACGTGCAAAGTTGCAAATCACAGAAAATTACTTTTTCCTTCTTAAAATGAATTTTTTATATTTTTTTATAAACATTAAAAAATTGCTTTTTTTTATAAACATTAAAAAATTGCTTTTTTGATAATCTTAACAATCTATATACATTTATAGTTTGTTCATATTATACCATTGCAAGTGAACACTAGTTAGCAACATAATTAGTAAATTTGTGTATAGTATGCGTATAATATAAATATGTATGAATAATTAAAAAATACTCTAGTTTATCATACTCAAACGAAACTTAATTAAAAATATTCGTACTTTTGGGTTGAATCGTATAGAACTTTAAACGTATTGTACTTCATATATAAAACTCAGTATATACCAAATTTTGATATAATTTTATTATTTCAATTATTCGATTTATATTTTTAATCTTATTCAAATTGATCAATTAGATATTTAACATTAAAATATTAATTATGAAGTGTAAGAAATATTATTTGTTACTACTCATATTGTTTGAAGTACACGCACAAGATTATATATGCTTAAACATGCTTTCATTTAGATATTAACACATAGTTATTTTGTGATAAATAGGTAATAATATGAAAATAATAGATTTGAGAGTATAAATGTGAAAGTATATGATATATTTTTAGTCATATACACTTCAATCAAAATCGTATTATATTCATACAACTGTATAAAAGTATTTTTACCGTTTAGGTATTATTATGCAGAATTTTTTCGGGTAATTTTTCACTACAAAAAATATAATATATATATATATATATATTATATTAAAGTACACATTATTCTCTATAAATTGAGACTTGGTTTGTTTTATTTGGACACCAAATTAATTTGTTACAAATTTTTGTAAGTTTTTCTCAATTTAAAGTTTATGTTTTGTTGATATATAAATTTATTGGAGGTTGTGCCAATATTGAAAAAGAGTTTTCGTTAGGGTCGCTTAAAGATATTTTAGTAATAAATATGTTATTTAACACTGAAAAAATAACAATAAGCCCATTTTTGTTTTCCTTAATAAAATCCTCAGCAATTACTAAAACCAAATTCCTGCCATCTTCTAACTCATGCTTTCCATGTGTCGGCCATTCATTGGGCCCGACACAAAAAAAAATTCACCGCTCTAGTTTTGGTTCATTTTTCACAACAAAAATATATATTTTATATATTAAAGTACATATTTTTCTCTACAAATTGAGATTTTGTTTGTTTTATTTGAACACCAAATTAATTTATTACAAATTTTTTATAAGTGTTTCTCAATTAAAAAGTTTATGGTTTGTTGATATACAAATTTATTGGAGTTTGTGTCAATAATAATAAAAAAGAGTTTTCGTTTGAGTAGTTTAAAAATATTTTAGTAAAAAATTGATAAGAAAAAGTTGGCTAAGCTGCGGCTTTGCTTTTAGCCATTGTTCTTGCTCATGTAAAGAATAAAAGATAAAAGAAAAAGAAAGGTAGAATAACAATGAATAAGAGCAAATGGCGGCATGCAATCAGTGGAAAAAGACATAACCGCTCAATCCAATCTGGGGTTGGGTTTGGGATGCCAACTATGGTTAACTTAGCTGTAAAGGTTTTTGGGTAATCAAATCTCCTCAGTTTCTTTAACTAATTGATTGTGTTTAATTGCTTATCTATATATATATAATGACACAAGTGATTTTGGCACACTTACTAAAACAGGTAATTTGGCGCCAAAACTGAAAATCTATATTTAGAAACGTAAATTTAAAGCTACTCCTCATTATCTTCAGTTAAAGATTTAATTTCTTTCTCACCTATATCAATGCTTAAGTAATAATTGGGCTTATCAAACAATACCTGGATTATGACAACATTTATGGCAAATGCATTTAATACATATTTCAACAATTTCCTAGAAAATACTCATTGGAATATAGATAGTCATCCTGAAATCTGAAACTATTTAATGTCAAATAGTAATGGAAAAATAAAAAATTATTACAAACATTATACATAAATAAAATAAAAATACATATTATTTTATATCTGGCAAAAATCTTATTTCAGTCCTGTCGTCTTTCCCTTGTATCTTGTATCTGCACACTAAAAAATAAATAAATGTTTATAATGTTGCCTTTATCAAACAAATAAATGAGAAAGACTATTTTTGGATAGGAACATTTATGGCAACTATATTTAATACATTTTTCAGCAATTTCCTAGAAAATACACCATGGAATCTAGACAGTCATCCTGAAATCTGAAATTATTTAATGTTAAATAGTAAGATTATTTTTGGATTCCCCAATTTAGTAAATGGGAATATCAACAGGTTTATTTATCCAGTTTATAATACGGTTTTTCTTCAAAATCTGTTTCTTTTTCATCCTATTCCAATCTTTTTCATATACTTTGCATTATTCCCAGCCAAAGAACATAAAATGACTTTTACTCTATTGAAAGACATTAAAAAAGGAAGATCAAATTGGTTGATTAAAGTAAGATTAGCACGAAAGTGGGAAGTAAAACCTGGGAATGATATGAAGATTCCTCCATCTCTTGAGCTGCTTCTGGTGGATGTTGAGGTTAGCCTTTCTTCTTCCTCCTACTTCTGTTTTTTCTATTTTGTTTCTATTTTGTTGGGACATTCTAAAAAAGAAAAGGGGATACTTATTTTGGACCAATGAGTATATATATTTCCTATGATGGAGTCAATAAAAATATGCTTGAACTCAGATCATAACCTTAGTATCCCGTATATTGCATAGGTACAAAAGTCAAGATCAACCAACATGCACATGTACAAAAATGTCTACATTAGTTGGTATAATGAAAAGCTGAGGGATGGGGCTTCATCAAGAAGTATTATGAAAAGTTGTTCTTAACTACTTTTTTTTTTTTCAGGGTGACAGGATTCATCTATATTTTCTAAATGTCTAACTTTACATAAAATATTATCTTTTCGTGAAATAGGATAGTATTTGGCCCGTGCGTTTAACGCACGGGTGTAGCACTAGTTTGATCTAAGTATCCGGGTGATGAGAGAAAAGAAAATTCAAAATTAGAAGTTTTAATCTTTTTTTTATTTGATTTTAATACTCTTTTGACTCATTTGATTTTAATACCTTTTGACTCATTTGATTTTTAACTTCTTATCAACAATTAATTTTTATTCTTTTCTGGAATTCATACTTGTAGACACCCCAATCTCAAATCTCACTTTTTATTTACGTACTTAATTTTATTACCACTATTATTATTGTTATTATTTAAAAAAAAAAATTGCAACGAAAGCGCATCAGGGTGCTCACAATGCCCTTCCCTTCGTCTTAAAATAATTGTTTATTTTTTTTAAGAAAGCTTAAAAAATTAAATTTTAAGCACTTTTAAGAGCACCTATACACAAGGAAAAACATCTATAGAATTTATCCACGAAGTGCATATAAAATATGCTTTAAATCGTTGTACGCTAGTTGGAATGTACAACATTAAAGCGTGATGTAAATGAAATATGTGGATAAATTTTGTAGCAAATAGCAATGTAGCATTACTTATACACGAATACTCTGAATTTCCATCTATTAATTGTCTCTACATATTGAAGCTAGGGAGCTCGCGATGCTAGGGAGCATGCGATGCTAGGGAGGATTGGGATCCCTGGGCTTTGAGCTTCCTAGCTCGGGATGCTGCCTCATAGGTGGGGATGGCGATCCCCAGGCTACGGCCTTCTCATCATGGGAAGCTATCACGTGGGCTGGAGCAAGCAGTGGCGATGGGGAGCTGGCGCGAGCTCTGGTGATCAAGAGAGAGCTTGGATGTGCAGGAACGGTGCCAAGCTCCAGATTCCTTTGCTATGCTGATGCCGTTGCCGTTGTCATGTCTAGTCCTGACTTTGTCTAAATGATGCACCTGGATGGTGTTTTTGTCGTTGAACTGTTCCGTCATCTTGGGCATAATAAAGATGTTATCAATAATAATGACCTCATCTTCTCAAGTCCATGGCTAATCCCAATTCTCATTAGGGATCTCCTTAAGTTGGAGAACCAACTTCCTATTTTCATTCTCCAAGAATTGTTTACAGTGTATCCGACGACCAGAGAAAGAGATATAGATGTGTCTCTTTATTCCCTGGCCTTAAAGAGTTTTTGAGCTAACCTTCCCGAGGGTTAATTATGTGAAACCTATTCCCGAGGAGGACGGACATGATCCATATGACAGCACCAAGCATCTGCTTGACTTGTTTTACTCGAGTCTTCTACCACCCGTATCCCGAACTCTAGACAATCGCCCATCCAGTCAGTCGCCACAATCTGTAACCCGACTCAGGCCAGCAGGAATCAAGTTCAAGTCGAGGGATACACCTAGCTTCTTGGATGTAAAATTCCAAAATCGGGTGCTTCAAATTCCAAAAATAACCATGTACGACTTCTTTGGCAGCCTCCTTGTAAACTGCATTGCCTGGGAACTGTGCCAGGAAATGAGTACTCGCAACTACTTCAATGATTATGTTTCATTCATGAGTTGTCTCGTTAATGAACCAAGGGACGAGGCTTTTCTTTGTACGGATGGAATTTTTACAAACCATTTTAAAGATGACCGGTCTGTGTTCAATACTCTAGGAAAGAATGTCGTCTTTAATAACCGTTACAGGCACAGCTATCTCTCTACGCAGATCACAGAAATAGAGGCTTATTACAGCAGCAACCGGGCGTAGTATATCATGCGTACTTATTTTACCAGCCTGTGGTCGTTAATCTCTGTTGCCTATGCGTCCTTGCTCCTAGTTTTCACTCTGCTACAGGTCTTCATTGCTCTTTGGAGCTTCTTACGGCCAATTCAGCAACCTCTTCCTTAGAGTCCGTTTGTTCACGCGTTTTGGCCAAAACGCAAGGTTAAAATGCAGCTTATTCCTTAACTTAGTGTTTCAATGCTGCGGTAAAAAACGCTACGTTTTCAAAACACAGCTGCGTTTTAAAACGCTGGAATTCCTAACTTTTTCCTAAAACGCAGATTTTAAAACGCAGTAGGAAATAAAAAGCAACGTTTTGACATAATATCCCAAACGCATTTATAAAGAAAAAAGCCGCGTTTTAAGAGCCTGTTTGGTGCAGCGTTTACAAAACGCAGTGTTTTAAAAACGCAGCGTTTTAAAAACGGAGGTTTTTCCTTATAAATACGTTTGAGATATCACTTCAATACGCAGTTTTTTTACCTAGTAGCGTTTTAAAACCTGTGTTTTGGGAAAAAGCTGGGAATTTCAGCGTTTTAAAACGCAGCTGTGTTTTGAAAACGCTGCGTTTTCTGACGCAGTATTAAAACACATTTTTTGCAAATAAGCAACGTTTTATCCCTGCGTTTTGGCCAAAACGCTCGACCAAACGGGCTCTAAATAATCTGCATTTTTAAAACACTGCATTTTTAAAACGCTACACCAAACGGGCTTTTAATGACAATGTTGCGCTATAAGATGTGTTTATTTTTATTTTTTCTTTAAAATGTTTAGTATTCCTTGAATATTATTTTTTACGGGAAATTGCTGGCCGGTACACTTTAGAAATTTTTTATTCTCTCCAGTCCACCTTTATTTTTAAACCGAAAAAAGACACTTTGATAATTTTCTTCCTAAAATGCCTCCGTCTCTTTCATCCAAACCAACTATGGGGTGAATTACAACCAACGCAGAAAGATATGCAATAACCAACTCGGTGTGATCTACCAAAGATGCAGGCTTGACTTCGAAGTGAATAGAAACTGACATCTGAGTGAGTCTATAGAGTATATGCCAAAGATAGACTCATGGGAGGAGCAAGAGAGAATCCAAGTGAAGCAAACAAATAAGACAGATTCAAACAAATTTGAGATCAGAATGATTGAAGAGGCTTCGTTGACCAAATTGGGCATCGCGATGCAGTAATTAATAATTCCTATACAGAAATTGTTTATCGCGATGCTTCAGCCGATGCCCGAATTGGGCATCGCGATGGAGCAATTAATAATCCCTATGTAGAAATTGGGCATTGCGATGAAGCAATTTAATAATCCCTATATAGGAATTAGACATCGCGATGGAAGATATCTGAGAAAGAGATAGAGTATTAATAAATAGCAATTAGTGATTTTTACTTTGTGAATTGTGGGTTGTGCTGGGAGGCTCTCTTGAGAAGAAAGGAAGGGAAAGAAAGAGAGAGGGAGTGTGGGGACAAAAAGAAGAAAGAGAAAAAGAAGACAATTGATTAAAATAAGCGATGAGTGCGAATGTTACCCAGTTATGAACTTTGGATCCTATGTTGAACGCATCGGGCATCGAGATGCCGATACATAAACTGATGCCTTAAATTAGGCATCGAGATGCCTTGAGTTACTGATGTGCGCGTGTTTTTCTTTTATTAATGGCATAATCGTCTTTTTGCTCCAAAAATGCCTTTTTACGGTTAAAAAAAAAAGGGTACCGTAGCGAATTCAAATTGTTCAAAAGGGACCATCTTGTAATTCACCCTATTTTTTATTTCATGTTTTCATTCTGAACTGAAGCTGACATCTTTGTGTTAGTTAGGCCCAATTTTATTAGTTTTTGTTTTAAGAAAAGAAGAAGTCCTTGTATGATTGAGTGAAAGAATATATAATTATGTATGTTGGTTGGTATAACTAGCATCCAGATGTGCTCAAAATGATCGTGCCTTCTTGAACTTCTATTACATAAAAAAGAATTTCGTTCTATATAAGCAGCAGAGTTTCTCTCCAACAAATAAAAGTTCTCAGTTTCCGTTGCCATCCCTTCGAGTCTAACTCTAACTCCAAACTCATCATGTTCGTGCACTCGAGAACCCCAAATTAAGATAATCCGTCAAACCGTGTCTCCTTTTGCAAAAAATAGTAACTTCCTTAACACGGTGCTCTCCGTGTTTGTAAAACTTTGTTCACTCCACATTGTATTACCATCAACTGGTGATGGTGATGGTGACGATGCCGAGGATGATGAGCGTCAAAAAATTTGTTACTGTAAAGTTGAAACTGGAACTGAATGTTATTATACCCTAGTGTCACTCACATCATAATATTATGATAGACAAGCAGAAGAAAATCCCAATATCGCAATTGCTCACATGATGTATCAATTATCATCCCAAGTTTGCATGAAGCTGATAAAATGGGAGGGTGGTATGACTTGTTGATCATGCTTATCCGAGATCATCCTCTGCTTCAAAGTGTTACAATTTCAAATGCAGAGAATAGTACGAAGAAATGTTTTAGCAGCAAAGAACTTGCCGAATTGAGGATATTGGCCAGGATGTTCGAAGGTGAGAACTTCTCATGTACAGTAAATGGTGGTTGTGTAAATTGACATTGGAAGGTAGGAAAACTGTGCGGTTTGCATTTGCCAGTTTCAGGGTATGCGATGGAGGAAGCTTTTGAATACATTGTAAGAATTGGTTGGGGAAAGATGCCCAGTGACGAGGATGATATATTAGGTTGGGAATATGCAGAGAAAGAAAAGATATTTGAAGAAGCAATGGTGTCGATTTTGATGAATCGCAAGCGATTGCAAATAGGGTAATATTGCAGTCAGAATTACCATCTTGATAATATCAAAGATTCTAGTTGCACTATGATCATATGATATCTATGCCCTCATGTTTTTTTGGAGTAAGCTGTCAAGATCTTTTTACAAACATACGAAATCTAATGATTCAACTTCTTTTTTTCCTCGAAAAATTGACAATTAGTTCGCAATTTAAAGTTAGGCAATAATGATATGGGAATCACTAATAGCACTCCAATTTTCAACTACAGCACTCCATCAATGCTTTATTTTATTTGTATCTAATGCTTTACATAGTGTACTATGGAGTGCTGCAATTGGATTTGGGAGTGCTAACAGAGATTCTCTAATGATAAGGCTTCTACATGTATGCGACACTGGGGTTTCCTGAGTTAGTTTGGGGCTTAGAGCCGGTGACTGCAACTTTTTCATTTCAAAATGCAGTTGACTTGTCAAGAATGAAACCATTTCACCATCCCCCATATATGGATCGATACCAAAGACACTTGCTCTTATGCAACTCACAAGCTTGTGAAGTCCAACAAAATGGCAATATAATCGTAAAATGTCATCTTTATAACATATTGCTCCAATTCGGAGCAGAGGATATATATTAATGAATGAATAGGTATATGAAGTTACAAAATGTCGTTTGCTACATATATTCGGAGCATATAATGATGCAATGAGCCAGAATTACTACTACTCAGCCTGAAAGGCCTCCATATGGGACATGTTTAGTAGTTTTCAACTCATTGAACCTATGGATGATCTATATTGGAGGAAATTCCTCACTGCTGTTTGTGTTGGCTCACTTATGAAGAAGTTGCTGCTTTAATGTGTCCGATGATGGGGAAGGCGTGGGAGGGGTAGAATATTCGGACTGAGAAAATAGGATGAGGATCTGCATTAGGATCACAACGAGCACCAAGACTACTGCACAGAATGCAATCTCTCCCCAAGAAAACGGACACCAATCAAAGAATTTAACTAGCCCAGAAATGAGGAGGCATGACCAAGCGATAACAACCTAGTGATTGCAACAACCAGAAATTATAAATGAACGGAAGAGACTCAGAGCAAACTTACAGATCTTATGTGGACATCCAAACTAAAACTTACAAACAATGACTTCTTAGGTCGACCAATGTCATGACGTTCTTTGTCCGGAAATGTGTCCTGCATACGATGTAGCTCCAACAAAGCGTCCTGATATGTCCAAAATGATCAACACATTTTGAAAGTAACAGGATAATATAAGAGTGTTGCTTAATACAGCCCCCTCCAATTTTACTAAATACCGCCCTTTTATAGTAAGATTTCTATACTACCCTTCACTCAATTTTAAAGGGTAGTATAGGAATTTTACCATAAAAGGGCGTATGTAACACCTATGTAATTTAACTCCAACAAAAAGGGTCAATCTTTGATGCAAAATCCACATACCTTCTCCACAAATACGTCTTTACACCATTGTGCGATTCCACTATCTGTTTTTGGCAGTTCGTCCATTAAATGTCTCTTGATGTGAACGTGTACCTAAAACATTAGAATGTTTGAGCATTTATCCTAAACCAAACCCATCGAGGAAAAGGCTATGGAGGCCTGTGTGGATGGCACTCACATTTTCGCACTTATATAAAAGATCCTGCCCTCAATTTCATTGCTTCTACATGCTATATTGACACAAGCTATATATTTCAATTTTTCAGTATATAGATAAATATATTGACTTACCATAGAAGATCTTCCCCTTAACAATCTCAACATTGTTGGAAGAGGCTCATCTTTAGGAATAGCCACCGAAACATTGTAAATTGCTGGGACAAACGAGCGCAAGTGATTGACTGCAGAAACAAAACCCTGAGAGCAGCAAAACAAGAGCAGAAAATTCTTATACAAGCAAGTATTAGTCATATAACACTAGGTAAAGTGATCAATGGGGAATAATGAAAATATAACCTTGGTACGAGGAATCAAAACATTTCTAGGAATAGGCAAGCTCATTGATGCAGCATACTCCTGAGCTGCAATAAGCTTTGCCTGCGTAAAGCGAGTACCCTCGACAAAAAGAGCCAACCAGAAAGGATGGGGAAAATCATTTAGCTGTTGCAAACCTGACTGCAGTAGAAAAACACCTCAAATGCAAACATGAGCGTTATAAGAAAGTTATAGCCTATTACAAATTCGACTAATAAGAAACGAATTATTACCTTTAACGTATTCTCATCTTTGGACCAGCTTCTTTCCAAAAAGATGAATTCAGAAAACCACATTGACCAACCCATAACCTGCAAACGTTCACCATATCTTTATTTCATCCTGGAGAACTGTTTGAGTGCCTCTTATGGTTGTATGACACGTAGAAAAATGAATTCAGTAAAAGCTTCAGATAGTTATAGTCGGAAGAAATAAACTCACTGGCAAGAATTGCGATGATTTCTTGATTAAAGCAAGTGAGCTACCAAGGCAACCTGAACGCTGTCAACAGGAAATCAGTATTCAGAAGAAAATATAGTAAAAGGGAAAATGCGATAAACTGTTGCCAATGCTTTCTGTGCCCATTCACATGTCACAACTTGCAATACACCTACTCACAAATTAAAAGAAGGCATACCAAAGAGTTCCGAAGTCTGTAAATAATCACCTGAGCTAAGACCCATCCGACAAGCCAGTCAATGTCACTTTTGTGGTTAGGAATTAGGAGGGCATGTTCTTTACCTGAAGACATCTCAAATATAAGCCAAGACGCAAAAAAGATGCTCAAAATCAACACAAAATATGTTTCGTAATTACTGGAAAGAACTAGCAGAATCAATGTAGGAGAGATATTACCCATCAATTCTAAAGTTTCTGAATCTGTGTACAGCTCAACCTGCCAAAAGCTAAAACTAGTCACTAACCTGATGAGTATGTTAGTATAAATTAATCAAAATTTAAGCTGAAAAAATACTTAATAATATAGAACACAATACTCAAGCAAATAAAAGAGAAGAATCTTTTGCACTTGAGGTTAGGTCATCTCAATTAAACCACGTGTTTGACCTATGTTTAATGAGGTAGCTCTGAAGATTCTAACACAAACATTCTTCGTAGAAAAGGGCATAATACTGACCTCACAATTTCTTACCACAACAAAGCAGTTGTGGAATAGGACCCTTGACGACAGTCCCTACGTATCACTTATATGTGAACGACTAGGATGACAAAACCGGCCATCCTGGTAGACAATGCCGGGAAATGGGAACACCTCCCCTAAGAATCTCACAATGAGGACCCCGCCCCTATCAGCAACGAGTAGGTAACAGACCAATAAATTCACCACAGAGGCACCCGAAGTCGAATAATGAACTATGGATGACTTCTCCGTAGTACCTAAATAAGGGACACGGCAATTGCACCTCCACTCCAAAGAGTGATTCAGTAAGGGCAGTATAGGGTATTACTCAAGTGCACCGGGCTAAACGTCAAGTGTAAATACTCCATAATTGCACCAAAAAGGGAACCACCAGGATCTTGGATTGGTAATTAGTATCAGGAATACTTCACCGTTGACATGAAGACCTCTGCTTCTATGTAGACACAGACAAGTAACTGTATCCTACCAAAGACACCGATAAAGAACTTAGACGTTAACCAACTGAATTACGCCACAACCGGACCAACTAAGTGAGGTTTCCCCATCTGCTCACCGCATGGGGAAAGATCAATGCTCAATATTAATTGTGAGCTTTCCTCATTGGTGAGAGATGAATTGATTGCTCTAGCAGCTTATGACATCTGAGCTCTGCCACATGAGTTGCCAGGTGCCCCCCAATTCAAATACTCCAAAAAAATATGTAAGCCAAAACACATAATATATGTTCAGCTGCACATAAATGGCTCACTAGAACTGTGCATCCTCATAAGCCATTTGGTTTAGTAAGCAAGAGCATTAATCCTTTTAAACATGAGTGGTAGACAGTTTCAATGAACATAAAATGTATATACAATAATACAAAGACTTTTTATCAGTCAAACACCTTAATGCTTGCCCACCAATCGAAAAGCCATATGACCTCCAGCCATAACAGTTCTGCCACTACTTTGTTGATCTTTCTGTATATTCGCTTCGAGAATGGACGAACCAAAATGAAGAAGAATGCCTGAAAGTAAAAGCATGCCAGCGAGCTGTGCAGTTAATATAAAGTTCAATCCAGCCAACATAGTTTATTCAATATAAAAAAATTAAACAGTCACATTTCAGTGGGAATAAAATCCTGTCGTATGAATTTCAGACCTTGTTTATGAAAGCAACAAAACAAGAGTGTGATCTCAGAAAATATCTAGCTTCTTGAATTTGAAATTTAAGGGATAACAAGCAACACTGTACCAATCAAACAATTCCAAAGGGGCCTTGAAAGCAAAAACTTTAAGGTATTGGTAAACCGAGCCAACGCACAATGGGCAAGACTGCTCCACCATGACCTATGGATCTTGGGATCTGGTTTTCAAGCTCCTCAATGCAAGACTAATGAATTTCCAAAAACAAAAAGAATAACATAATGCCATGAATTACTTGTCAATTACATACAAGATGAAAAGAAAATAAATGCCTTGCTTACACCATCCTATGAGCTTTTTAGTTACCTACCCAAAGAAAAGAAAAAAAAAAAAAAGAAGGTCTTGATAGCAAGTGCCCCCTCTGGCACTCTTTAAGAATCCACATTTGAAAATTATATTGCAAAACAACATCAATGCATTGCGAAGCGTTTTCATGAAATGGTACTTTATTATTTTTTTTATTTTCTTTGTTTCTGTTTTTGAAGGCTACAATTCCGGGAATCGAACTCTTCCATGTGGACAATCCTCGATACCACTCAGACCAATTGGTAAAATGGTGCTTATTTCCAATACCAAATATTTCTATAAATGAAATATTAATGATTGCCCGCCATAACAATCCTTAAAACAATTTATTCAACGCCGAGAATTGCAGAGTACAGAATCTGAGAAATCAGCAAACCAACTCTGTTCAAAATGAAAAATGGGAAAGTTTTGATATACCTGAATTAAGTTAACGATGAGTCCTGAGATAAGGAATAAGAGCCCCAAGGGAAGAACAACCACTGCTGCAATCGCCATTGTTGTGTAAAATAAAACTCGTTTTTCGCAGAGCAATTTAGAAACAATTTTTTTTAGAGAGAATGGAAAATTGAGAGAGATTTGGTTGTGAAGGCGATCTGACCGTTTGATAAACCGCGCTTTGTGGAAAGTGGAAACAATTCAAATGCTAACCTGCGCTTTAAATAAAATACTTTTTTTTTTTTTCCCCGAAAATGCAAAAACTTCCCCATACTTTGGACTTACTACAAAAATAGCTCCTATATTTTCTTACCAGGCTGGTATAATTGTTACTCCATTTGTTCTTAAAAAGGGATTATGTTTGACTTGGTACACAGATTAATAAAAACTAATTGAATTTAATGAAGTATAATTTTTGGGTCTTTCAAAGTATTCTCTGGCGGAAGGCCCAATTCAAATTTTTAAGGTACGGTCGAATGCTAGAAGTGGAGACCTCTCTCATGGAAGTTTTCTACATACACAAAGACTTAAAATCGAGACATTTTACTTAAACGACCAGAGTCTCTTACACTCAAGTCAAGCCCTTTTGAATCTATTATAATTATTTGTATTTTTCAATGATTCACATATGGTGCCCAAAAACAATGTTAACTCTTCTCGAGCACTATTAAGGCCAAGGAGTCATGCTACTATGGAGTCAATTTGTTTGGGTGCATGGTGAGGCTAAGAAACTCAACGTTTATACTTTGCAAGGAACAATTTTGATATTCGAGATACTTTTATGTAAAATCTGAATAAAAAAGGTGGTATAAATATTTGTTATTCCCTTAATAGCATAAAAGTACATAAATCCAATACTTTAAATTAGTTTATGTTTGGACAAAAAAGTCCTTTAAAAAGTCATTCACTTGAATTATACTGTATAACTGTGTAAATTTTTCAAATTACTTTTACTTCTCTCTCTTTTTTTTTTTTAACGAACAAATATAGTTACTTTTTTATTTTCATATAAAATTACACATCATTAAAACAAATTTATTTATTTTTTATAACGTAATAAAATATACCTAAAAAAATTCTTTTTACTTTAAGGCACTTGAATGTTATTAATACTTATCAAGTTAAAACTCAACATAATTATTTTTTTATATTTTGCATATCAACCAACAAAGCATTTGTATTTCTTTCCTACTACATTGAATAATCATACTTAATTATTAACACTAGTAAAAAAATGTAAAAAAAACGTGGCATTATTTAGTAGATCTTAAGGATATATTTTTCAAGTATGAAATTTAATTACTAAAATAAAATCTAAGATTTAATATGAACATATCATAATTTTATATTCGTTAACTTTTGTATTTGAATAGAATAAAGTGTATTTTCGTCTGGACAAGCTTTAATTTAGATAAACATAGTGGATGAGTAAATTTTGTTAATTTGTCAAATCTTAAACTAATCGTGTATAAGTGTATTAAAGTTTTGCTCTTTTTATAAATTATAAAAAGAAAGAGCAGCGCTATTAACACCTCATTTTACTCTCAATACACTCATTCTCTCAATACACTCATTCTCTCAATACACTCATATACTAATTACACACTAATCAAATTACTCAATACACCACCCCTACATTCCTTATTGTACCCCTCTCAATTAATTCACTCTTTATTTCTCAATACACCCACCCAACCCATTTTCCCTCGTACCAGGCACGGCAACCCCACCCTTTAACCCTAACCCGTCACCCCCACCCTTCACCCTAACCCGCCACCCCCACCCCACCTCCCAATCCCACAATCCCCACTCTTTAATCTTAACCCGAAACCCCCACCCCCAATCCACAGGCCGACAAAAAAGAAGAAGAAGAAAACAGGAAGAAAAAAAAAAGCCTTTCTCATTCCCTTTTTTTTATTTTTTTGTAACTTGCCTTCCCTCCTTCCTCCTTCACTCTCTTCCCAAACTCGTCGGAAAAAAATTCGGCGATTTCTCCGTTCGGCCATGTTTGAACGAACAACCGAGTGTTATTTGGTTAGCCTTAACCGAACATTATCATGACCGAACAGAGAAATCGTTGATTTTTTTTTAAAAAAATTATGTGTGTTTTGGTCCTCCGAGGAAAGAAAAGAAAGGGAGAGGGAAGGGAAGAAGGAGAGAATGGAGAGGCGAAGTGATGAAAGAAAGAAAGAGGAAAAAAAATTAGAAAGGGGGAGAGATTGCAGTAGGAGCAGAGCAGCAGGGGAGGGGAAGACCTGACGGGGAAGATGAACAGTGCCTAAGACTCTAAGAGAAGGGCTAGGGGAAGAAGGAAAGGACAAAAAAAAAAAAAAAAGTAAAGGATTTTAGGGTCTTCTTACGCAATGATATTTTTATAACTAAATTTTGACGATGTATTTAGAGGAAAAGGTAGCGCTCCCCAAACAAAAAAAAACTAGGGTATAATATAAGAGTATGATATTTAAAAATAAAATAAAATGCGCAACTACGTCGTAACAAAAGGGGTGTATAC
Source organism: Platycodon grandiflorus (assembly GCA_016624345.1). Classification (NCBI taxonomy): domain Eukaryota; kingdom Viridiplantae; phylum Streptophyta; class Magnoliopsida; order Asterales; family Campanulaceae; genus Platycodon; species Platycodon grandiflorus. The sequence goes on along the minus strand of CM028366.1, from coordinate 48,261,187 downwards.
TGCCCTTTTAAATTTTTCGGTCTATTCGTTTATGAAACATGCTAACGTCGTCGTTTCATTCCGTATAAATAGCAGTGCAGGGATACTATTCAATTCATTTGTACACAAATTGAAACCAGAGGGAAATCAAAACAGGGAAAGGAGGGAGAGATGGACGGAGGAGGAGGAGGACAGCAGCATTGGATGATGAGCGCGCAGCCACAACCCCCACAATATCATCAAACCCCGACGCCAGCGTCGTCGTATCAGCCTCCGTATCATCAGGCTACTTCCCTTGAAGAAGTCCGTACACTTTGGATTGGGGATTTGCCCTACTGGGCTGACGAGTCCTACCTCCATTCCTGGTTCTCCACCACCAACGAGGTCCCTTCTCCTTCCCTCTCTTTCACACACACACACACACACAAACTTATGTATGCCTGTCTTATTTGTATTGTAGGCACTCCCCCCAAAAAAAATAAAAATAGCCACATTTTGAATTGTTGGTCGACTTAATCGAACTAATATTAAAATTTATAAAAAATTACTTATTTTTACAAAATTCAAAAAAAAAATATTATTGATAGTTTTCTTAATATTCTTTCAATAATTGAAATCTTATAACCTAAAATATACTCCGTCCGATCCTAAACAAGTGTCCTGGTTGATTCAGCACATAGATTAATAGAAAGTAATTGAATCTATTATAATATTTAAGACGACGTGTGTTTTCCAATGATTCCTATGTGAGAGTGGGGCCCACCAAAATAAATAGGATTCAAATCAAGGATAAATGGTATAACATCCAGAAAAGGAAATATTAGAAAGTGAACACTTATTTTTTTTGAATGACTTAAAAAGGAAAGATGGACTCTTTTTTAAGAACTGAGGGATCCCTTTGTTCCAGGCCACTATATTATTTTGGGATGTTACACTCAAAGAGTCAATTTTAAAAAATTATGCTTACAATTTTCATAAAACTTTCAACTTTACCCTCCATATGTGGTACAAACATATTAACTATGCTAAAATATTATTTGTAATTATGATTAACTCTAATATTACTTATATATCCCTTAATTATTAGACTTTTCAAACGTGGACTCTTTGAGTGGAACGGAAAGAGTATATGCCGAATAGTAATTTGATATTGTCCAAGGTTAACTCTCTAACTTTCAAATAAGGAAAGAGGACTGTTTTCTTTTTAATGGAGGGAGTAGTTGGAAACTTGGAATTGTGGCACAACTGGGTTTTCTCTCTATTTCGCTCAATGAGTCCTACTTTCTATCTTTAGACATTTCACTCGGAGTGTCTCAATGTAGGGATGCAATTTTTGCCCATATACAACCCATATGCCCACCCAGCTTGGGCACAATGTATTTAGGTCAATGCAATTATGCAATATTTAAAAACTTGCAATTTGCACAATGTATGAACTAACCAAGTTGATTACATATAATTGTAGTATTCTTTTTCTATTTGAAGCGAAATATTTTTTTAAGGGTAGTATTGCAACTTTTTGATGTTTGACTTTTCATACGTGGCCTGAGGGGGTAACTCCGTAACTTGTTGGGGTGCTCACTCTCAAAAGAGAATTTTTTTAAGGGAATTGCTATTTACACCCAAGAAATTGCTGAGTACACCCATGGTGGTGTTCGGCACGGCACCCCCACTGAACATCATTGTGGGTGTATTAAGTGATGTTCGGTAGGGGTGCCGAACACCACTATGGGTGTACTCAGCAATTTCTTGGGTGTAAATAGCAACGCCCTTTTTTTTTTAATTGGTGTGATGTAAATGGGTTTAGACTAGTCAAACTTTTTAATATTGTATTTTTGCTTCTATATATTTCCTAAAATTTAAGTAACATGGCAAATTTTTTTTGGGTGATACGTATTAGAATAGTTGTCTTCTTGAAAAGAATGATTTTTTTATTTTTATTTTTTGTGAAAAATAATTATAGTTTATAGGACGGAACTAGTAGTGGTGCAGTTGTACCTGTTAATGGCACATTTAATGAATTTTTTTTCCAAAAAAATAAAATTGTCTTGTATGACATCACAGTATGTGCTATATTTGATGGTAGCTAGTACTGATCGTATAGCAAGAAAAGGGGTGATTTTTGGGGCCCGGCTAACATATTGCCCGAGGGCACACTTTAGGATCCATTATTAGTACCTATCAAAACAAAAAAAAAAAGGATCCATTATTAGTAAATTCTGTCAGGAATTGATAGTCATGACAGTCCTGGAAAACTTGAAAAAGTCCCAAAGCAAGAATGCTTAAACTATACCTTAAGGGCTTGCGCTAGCTTTTGTCTTTTGAATTTGTATAGAGACTGCTTATTGTTTTTCTAATCAAGTATAAACAAAGGGGCGTCATAAAGTTATTTTCTTGGCAACTCCAGACATATCCGGGGCAATGAAAGGTCTCATTCTGCTGGGCATAGTGGCACGGGTCTGAGGTATTCAGTTATAAAACTAGCCTCACTGGGAGTCTAGCATCATTCCAACCTAGACCCTGCCCTATGCCCTGGTTATGACCATTTGCTTCTTGCTTTCACTTATATTTCTGGTGCTCAAAATGGGATTTCAACTTCTTTCAATCAGGCAGCTTCCTCTAAGAAAACTATACACCACTAATAGCAGATAGATATTTAAAATTGTTTCCGTTTCTTTCCAATCAATAAAATATCATTTATTATAAAAATAAAAATCATCACAGCGGATAAATAAGTCTTCAACACAAGATTTTGTCCAATTGGTCATGTCCCGACTTCCCTAGTTGGAGATTGGGAGATCAAGGCTGAGGATATACAAGAGAAATGGTTTATGAAGGGTGGAGGGGTTTGAGAAAGGAGAAAACTTCCACCTACTGTGTAGCCTATTTTCACTTCTTAAAGAACTGAAAAGTCGTAGCCTCCAGGTATTTGGCTCATTGTGTATGTTCTTTTACTTCTATGGGTAAAACCGTGGCTTGTATTGTGTTGACCTACGTGCAAAAAGTAGATGTATTCCTATGAATGTACTTGGACTAATTCAAAATTATTTCATTGGATTGCTTGCTCTAGTGCAAGGAAGCTGTTGTGTGATTAAAGGAATGTGCTAACAAATTTATTGAACTTATGTACCTTGAATTATATAGTAACTTAGCATTGAAAGTGCTACAATTGTTTGCGTTTTGGATACAAATATCCGTTAATGCTATGATACGGTAACACAAATGTTTATCAAGTTTAGAAGAGAAGAGGATGTTTCCTTTTGAGTTGTTGGCTCTCTTTTTAGCAACTGTAATGCTACATAAGTTTAATGGTCAGTTTGCTCTATCCAGGTGCTTTCAATAAAGGTGATTCGTAACAAGGCAACTGGTCAGCCGGAGGGATATGGCTTTGTAGAGTTTGCCTCCCATGCAACGGCTGAAAGGGTCTTACAATCATATAATGGATCCCAAATTCCTGGAACTGAAATAACTTTTAGGTTAAATTGGGCATCTTTTGGGATCGGAGAGAGACGTGTTGAAGGGCCTGAGCTTTCTATCTTTGTGGGAGATTTAGCACCAGATGTTACAGATTACTTGTTGCAAGAGACCTTCCGAGCTCAATATCCATCCGTTAGAGGAGCGAAAGTTGTGACTGATTCGACCACTGGACGCTCCAAGGGATATGGTTTTGTTAAATTTGCTGACGAGATGGAAAGGAACCGTGCTATGACGGAAATGAATGGTGTTTATTGCTCAACTAGGCCAATGCGTATTAGTGCAGCAACACCGAAGAAAACCACTGGCATACAACAGCCATATGTAGCACCCAAAGGTAGTACATTTCTTCTAATCCTTGTTAAAATTCATGTAAATGTGAATATTGGTTACTTTGCAGAAGTTGTGAAGGATTGGATAGAATAGATATTGCTCTAGTATGTCCAAAGTAGGATGATTTCAAGTGGAGAGGACGTAGATTTGGTTGAGGATTATGTGGTTGATGAAAAAGATTTGTGTATGCTTGATTTGCCATTTGTTGATGATGCTATTCTTCTTCTTTCTGATGGCTCTAAATGTTTCATGAATGTCCTGACTTCGCTTCAAATGTTTTAGTCTTGGGCCTGAACGTTAATTTGTCTAAGTGTGCACTTACTGGCCTTCATCTGGACCTAGGAGGTTGATTTGTATGCCTTGTTACTTAACATTGAGATTTCGGAATGGCTTCTGAGTCATCTTGGTATGCTGACCGGAACACTTAGAAGAGCTCCCATATCAATCACTTCCATTCCTCTCATGAGACCGTCTGTAGCACTCATGGCTACAGCCCTAACTCGATTGTTTCCGAATAATTGTTGTACTTCACAAGTCACATGAATTGGTTGACCAAGAGTATCTCGACCTTTAACTACAAGAGCATTATAAATATTAGGCATCTTGCCCGGGAGAAAAGCTACATCTAGGACCGGCCCAATGATTTGGCCGATACCCCCGGGCTTGTTTTTTTCAAGCGTGGAAACCCCAGAACCGGAAGTAGTAGGATTGAGTCTTATAATAATAAATAAACTGAAAAATATCCAATTTTTTGCGAAAATTTCCTTTTGGGATCCAGTTGTTGAGTGTGTTTAATAGGGTATTGCGGGATATGATTACTCTTGGTAAAGCCTCCCATTATTTTGTGCATTCCTCTTTCTTTATGAATAAAACCTGTTTTATAGAATTGGAAGTGGGTATTTAGTTTTTGGGGCGTATGGTTACCCTTATTAAGGCCTGCCCTTATTTTGTGCATTCTTCTTTCCTTTCGATGAATAAAACCTCTTTTGATAAAAGAAAGATTAATAAATAAATCCCATCAAAGGAAGTTTGTCGGTCTTAATTTGTTTTTTTTTTTTTTTAAATCTTTTTGGGGGTGGGGGAAATTATATATTGGGGAGTATTACTCTTATTAGTGATGCTGGCTTATTTCTCTTTTGAAATTGCAATTGAGATGACTGATCAACAATACTCATCAATGCAAGATGTCATTAGTCTTCTAATTGCAGAATAAAATTTAGCATATGCAATGCTTTTAGTACTGGACTGGAGCAGTTTTAGTATTACACCAACTGTTACTGAAAAAGTTACCACATTTTTTTAGTAAATGTGCCACTGATTTGAAGGATTACATCTAAATGTGCTTGTGGTACATTTTAAAATCCGTGCCTTGTTTCCCCAAAAAAATTTTTTTTTTAAAATAATAATAATAAATTGTGAACACTCTTTTGGAATGGAGGGAGCTTTTATTTATATTTATAAAAGAAAAAAACATATTATGTTTTTAAATGTTTTTTCTATTATCAGTATCCACTGTCATCAACGAGCTTTATGCTTGGTGTCAGTGGAGAGCATGCTATGGGTATAGTCCATGATCGGGTTGGGGAAAAGTTAGTCCTGTTAAGTTACCAACTTATCTAAAAGCTTAAGCTGTTAGTTAGGGGTCCAACAATGTATATCAATCTCAACACTCCCCCTCACGTGTGACTCGTCCACACGTGGAGAGACGAACAAATATGCACCATCAGGGCATCACAAACCAAACAGAGTGACAACATGCACTCACAATATTTCGGGTAACAAATGCAAGCGGGATGACTCGAACCCATGACCTTGCCAAACCAGAGCTCTTGATACCATGTTAAGTTACCAACTCATCTAAAAGCATAAGCTGTTTGATATATTAATAGGTTTTGCGGAGCACGAATTAGTATCTAAATGCCTGTATCTGAATATTAAATTGTTTCTTCTCTCATATATCTCAAGACATAAAGTGGATATGTTTATGTGTTACTCCTTACTCCTTGCTCCCTGGAAAATTGTTTGTTGGCTTTACATAGTTGAAGGTGTTTGAATGCATTAATTTAATTACACATCTATTAACTTCTAGTTTCACTTTTACCCATCCATGTTGTTTTCTTGGTGGATGTTAAAGCTACATTCATTTAGCATTCTCATAACATATTTTGTTTTTGTTATCAGAAATTGCAAAAGTTCTTTGTAGGTTCAAGTTGAGAAATGATCTTGGAATTAATTTTATGCATTTTTGTAAAAGATGTTGTGCCATACCAATGAGTAACAATTATAAAAGTATCCAAAACTGAAATCTGAAAATAGGGATTAAAAAAAAAAAGTGAGTAGCCGTAGTTAGTAGATGGCATAAAGTGGACAGTAGTTTTGGGGCATACGAATATGTGGCGCGAACCATTGCTTGTGCAGTAGACATTCTACTGCTTTTGTAGTATGTGTGTCATGCAGAAATACTTCTGTTTTTGACTGAGCAACTTTGTTTTGTCTAGCACAAAAAATATTTACCCTCGTCGCTTCCTTTCCCAGGCTTATATCCAGCTCAAGCTCAACTGCCCACCGGAGATGTTGATATGACTAACAGCACAGTAAGTCGAACAATTCAGATTGTGTTTTTATATGGCTTGTTTCTTGTCCTTAACACCTTTTCTGTTGCAGATTTTCGTTGGTAATTTGGACCCTAATGTTACAGAGGACGAATTGAGGCAAATCTTCTTGCAGTTTGGCGAAATTCTGAGTGTCAAGATCCCTGCAGCCAAGGGATGTGGTTTTGTGCAGTTTTCAACGAGGTGATTCTATGTGAAAGTTCTCTTGATTTCCACAAAACTTTAATCCAATAAGTGTAATTTTGCAAAAATGTAATTTGTACTCTCTCTCTCTCTCTCTCAGTTGATTTCTGGCTTTTATCCTCTGTTGTTTCATCTCTTTCCTCCTTTTGGATAGGGTTATTGTGGGTATTTAATGTCTCGTGGCTACGGCCTACGAGGATGGCTGTCTTCTTATGTTAAGAGTAAAGATAATGATTAAAGAAGTAATGTAGTATCACGCAGTTTTTTATTTCTTGTCTATGCTTTCAGTTACCTTCATCTCTTTTTCCTAGTTTATCATATGGCTAGATGTGTGCTACGCAGGACATTTGCTGAAGAAGCAATTCAGAGGATGAATGGAGCTCAAATTGGTCAACTAATGGTCCGTCTTTCTTGGGGCAGGCCGGCAGTTAAACAGGTGAACTACTTGCAATTACTAACTCGGGATTCTAAAACATGCACCAAATGGTAAAACGTGGGCCAAAAGGAGCTGGCAAGCAAAATATGCCGCAGACATTCGCTGAAATATCATAAAAGAGTGAGACATACAGAAAGGGTGATGATAGATGGCACAAATGTAAACTGTCAGACGGCCACTCCATTACCAAACTGTTACTATTGTTGATTCCTTGCCATGGATAAAAGATAACATTATTACTAATAATTAGGTGGGGGAGAAGTTAGGTAAAAGAAAATTCAATTGGTCTTTTAGAAATTGTTGAACTCAGATGTGCCTATACTGTTGGCAGTGTGATTTGGTTTTGCTGAGCGTACTGGGGTACGCAATTCCTAGCCGTGTTGGAAATCAACTGCCCTGTTTATTCTGGGATTCTGTTGGCTTCTCCCATACCTAATACTGTGTTGGCTTCAGTTGTTAATTACTGCTATGCCATTTTTTTCTTTTTTCTTTTTTTTTTGGGGGGAGGGAGGTTTGGAGGAGATGATCAACTTTTGTCAGTTCCTCATATACTCCCTCCATCCCAAAATAAGTGTTACCTGATGACGGGTTTTAAGAAAGTGATTGACTTTATAAATATCCTTTAATATCCTCAAAGTATCCCGTAGTGTCAAATCAATGGGTCGCTCCTCTTTTTTCATCTCACAATTGATAAGGGTGTTATAGACAATTTGCTAAAGGAATCTTTTGAAAATTAGAAAAAGAGCACTTATTTTGGGATGGAGGGAGTACTTTGTCCATACTTCTATGATTTATAAGATATCAAACTAGCCTGAGAAAGTATTTGAAACTATATTGTAGGATATATCTGGAGCTTGGGCCCCGCAGGCTGATCCAAGTCAATGGAGCGGTGCATATTATGGTTATGGACAAGGCTACGATGCTTATGGTTATGGAACAACTCCTGATCCTTATGCATATGGTGCATATGCTGGTTACGTACAATATGGTCAACAGGCAAGACAATCTTCATATTACGTATGCATATTTTACTTCATATGCTGATATTAATTTGTTATAAAATCCTGAATAATATCTCTGAGTTTCACTTAGAAATACTTCTATAGAATGGGTGACTTTTGCATACTGTTCAAGCTGCAAAACTATGCCCTAGCCACTAAATTGCATCCAAAAGTCTCCCTTGTGCTTTGTGATGCTGATCTCCCATCCATCTCCTCAATAAATCTCATGGACAAATTTTGAAACAAATTTATAAATGCTCGGAATGAAAAACCCATAATGTTTTATACCTCCCTGAATCAAGCACTGAGGACTTCTATTCACTAGAAGACAGCCTTTACCATTTGTATTCCCCTTACTCGTCCCACTAGCTAACCTTCCCAAGCCTATCAATATACCTAATCTGGGGAAGAATGCCTGCCTTCCCAATTTGAATACCCTCAAAGGCCTCCTTATACCACCTCTTTACTATTATGTTTTCAAATTTCTCTTTATTCATCAACACCCCCCCCCCCAGATGATCACATTCACCGTCAAGTGTTTTGACCAACCTATGAATTTAGAATGCAAAAGTGAAATGTTCTCGAAATGGAACAAGGGGGACCCCATTCTAAAAGGTTCGAGTCCAAGACAATAGGGCTAAGATAAGTTCACTTTGGCAAGCTACCCATGGTTCAGAGTTGAAACTATGAATAAGTCTATCAACGCAGGTGGTTACAACCCTCTAACCCGATCAAGGACGAACCCAGGTAGAGCCGTCAAAATGGGTTAGGCACGCCGGGTTAGCCCGCCCCTCCATACAAAATAGGTGGGTTGGGTTGGTAAAATGTGAGACCGTTTAGAAACGGGTCAAACAGGCTGGGTTGAGGGGGTTGCGGGGCGGGGCGGGTTGGCCCACCAGTGTAAGCCCAAACCAAAAGGACAAAATTGGAAATTTGATGGAAATTAAAAATCTAGACAAGACTAAGGCTGTAAAGGAGAGGCATCGCATTGGTCTCTATTCATGCCCTGTCATTCCTCAATCTCTCTCACGCCCATATCTCTCGCTGTCACCGTTTGTCCTTCACCCTTTCACGCTCATCTCTCTCACGCAGCTCCACAACGACTCTGTCCCGTCTTCGGTCCAGGCGCTCTTTCTCCGGCAATCTCTCGTCATCTTTCTCTTCTTCCTCACCGACGGCGACGCCCCATATGTCTGTTTTTTTTTCTTTCACTAGATCTCCTTTGTAGTATTTACTTGTAATTCAATGACAGTTGCACAGAAACTCACACATTGAACTCGCTGCTAGTGCTTTTGCATTCAATTTCTGGAAGTTGCCAATTTCAATATCAATGAATAGTAAATGTGTTTGTTAATTTGTTTATGTAATTGACTTCTATTTGGAATTTTGGATGCACTGGACTTCCTGAAATGTTAATTTTGGGTGAGGTGAACTTCTATTGATTTTTTTATTTATGTAATTTTTTTTGTGGGCTGGCCCACTAACCCGCAACCCGTGGTGGGTTGGGTTGGGTTGGGTTGATACTTCTCAGGCCTACCAATTTGATGGGTTGGCCCGCCCCGCCCCGCCAAATGGCGGGTTTTTAATGACCCACGGGCTGGCTCGCCCCACCAGCCCGTTTTGATAGCTCTAGACCCAGGACATACAAATTGGGTGGGGGGCCGAGGAAAAGTTTATTTTAATCCTTCTCAAATTAAGTGTCATTTATTAATTTTATTTATTTATTACGGAAATTAACTTTTAGGCAATTTTGCTAGTACATATACATAAATATTCTTAGAGTCCACATTATAGCATTAAAAGTGTGCAATAGGATGTCATCGTTGAAATAGATGAATTTTGTACATTTATAGAAAAAAGAACTTCTTTTAGATGATTTTTTTAAAAAATAATCACTCATTTTAGGATGAAGAGAATACTATGCTATTAAGTAAAACCAATACTACATCATGATAAGCATGGTGAACAAGGTGAATTTGGTAAGAAAGCTGACAGCCTTTAATTTTTATATAAATACTATGTGGACCTATTTGCATAGTACTATTGAAAAGAAATAGTACAATGAGGATCCCTGCAGACCAGGATGTCTGCTAATGACTTAATAGCCATGACTTCAGCTCATGACTCCAATTTCCCCTGGTGTGTAGATGAAGTAGAAGCAGCATTACTAGTTATGTAGGCAAAGCCTTTATCAGAAGGCTCAAAACCCACAGCAAACCTTGAAGAATTCCACAAGAGGAGTAGCAAAAGACTGCAAATACAGATCCCTATAGGACATTTGAGAAGAAGTGTGAATTCTAAAGATAGAAGTGGGATGAAATGAAGCCAAGAACTGCCTGTAGTGACAGTGCTTGTTCCGAAGTACTAAAAGTCACCTATAAGGCTAAGAACTTGCTTGTGTGTTGACTCCTTTAAGTCCAGCTAGCCGTAATGTCGTATACTCAATCAAAAGAACGAATATATTTCAACCTAGCCATATACACATCCCATCAAATTCAACAGCCTGATCCATCGTTGTGCCCTTTAGAATTTATACATCCCATTATCCTTGTCCTTGCCTTCAATTAATAGTTTAATCCCTGTCTCAACATACTTTCTGGCCATGCGATTCTGGGCCACCTCTATTTGCAGTGATTTTGGGCAATCCGCAAGATCACGCAGTTTATCTAGAAGCAGGCCCTCCTAATTCCTAAAGATTCTCTCTAACTCATATTTTGGCTTCCTCGAAGGAAACATCACCAGAAACACAAGCATCGTCCTCCCAGATAGACTGGGCTCACCAGGAAAGGCCTCTGAATCTTGTCTCAGATTGAGGGCAGCTTTGGGCAGCATTTACTCTCAGAGTGAAGAGAAAATACGTGTGAACTTCTTGCGGTTCTTTAAGTTCATTTTTTCCTCATACAATAACTATATGTGAGCAATAATTCAGTCCTTTACCCACCATTCCCGGCCGTGCCTTGCATATAGGCAGGACCTGAACTTTCTGCTCATCCCTCTAATTGCAGCATTCTGACAAGAAGAGGTGGAAGGAGTGAGGATGCTTTACAACTGTTCTCCCTCTTTTCGTGTAATAAGTCATATTCACACTATCTGATTCTTGTGATTTGAAAGTTTTAAGGGTTCTTTGTTAGCTTGCACAAATCTATCTATATGTCTTATGTTACTAATATCTGAATCGAAACATTATATATGGTGTAATCAATGGTACGGTTGCACATGGTATCTATCCGTGCTGGATCTGAACATTGTGTTAATGTGTTCAGGCTGAAGGTGCTCAAGACATGGGAGCTATGGCAACTGCTGCCCCACCAGTAGAAAACAGGGATGAACTATATGACCCCTTGGCAACTCCTGATCTTGACAAGTATATATTTCCTTTGACATCTCTTCTAGTTCATATGTGAAATCCTAGTTACACATTTCCACTGCAAGTAACTAATAGCAATCATATGTAGAGGTTTACTCTTTTCTTTTTCCTCATCTTTTTTTTTTTCCCATAGGTTAAATGCTGCTTATCTTGCTGTCCATGGACGGGCCATATTGGGACACCCCATGTGGCAGAAGACCTCAAGTTTCCCGCAACAAGCTTAGTATCCTATATACATGCCACCCACTTGAGATTTTAGACTTTTCTATGGTATAAGGTAACTGTTCTGTGCCTGCAAAGCATGTAGCTGCAGTCTGCAGTGGAGATGAACAATGAACAATTACAAGCAAGTTTGCATTTTGGAGATTATTTCTCAGTGCTCAGTGCTCTCCTTCCCGAAGAAAGATGGCCAAGTCAGAATGTGTGTTGACTATCGATTCTTAGCTAAGATAGAATTCATATCCCTCCCTTTTGTCCCTTTTTCTTTTCTTTTCTTTTCTGCAGTTTATGGCAACGTGTAGATTTCGCTTGTTTGACCAGCTTAGTCTGATTCTTACATTGACATTAAATATAAGCGATGACATCTCCATTTCTAGACGTTTGGTAATTTTGATTACATAGGCGCTAAACGCAGCCCCCCTCTCCGGTAAAATTACTAATGTGCCCCCACATTTGTTTTCCCCATTTTTTTTTCATTTTTTTCCTTTTATTTTTTTCGTTTTTATTTATTTATTTTATTTTTTTTACAGTTTTTTTTACAGAATTAATTGTACATTTTATTTATTTTTTATATAATTTTTTTTACAGTTTTTTTTACAGTTTTTTTGTCGCTTTATTTATTTTTATTTTTTTACAGTTTTTTTTTTAAAAAAACTAATCTAAATATAAATTTTATGTTGTGTTATAATGTACAATTTAGATTTAAAAAGTAATATTAATTTTGCATAAAATGTATGTTTTTCATATACTTTGTATTAATCTAAAAAATATTTATTTAGTTATTTGCTTTGAATATGTATGTTTTATGCCTATTTTGTTTTAAATATATTTTTTTCTATTATTATTGTGTTAAAATGTACAATATATTGAGTGAGAAAAAAAAAAACTTGTGCACATGCGGTTGTACAGGCCGCATGTGCACTTGTACATTCGGCCAAACAAGCCTCATGTACAAGTGTACATGCGGCTGGTACAACTGCATGTAGCCACGTTTTTTTTTTTTTGATTTTGTTTTAAATATCTAAATTGCAAAAAAAAAAAGCGGTTGTACCAACCGCATGTACACTTGTACATGAGGCTTGTTTAGCCGAATGTACAAGTGCACATGCGGCCTGTACAATCGCATGTGCACAAGTTTTTTTTTTTTTTCTCCCTCAATATATTGTACATTTTAACACAATAATAATAAAAAATATATATATTTAAAACAAAATAGGCATAAAACATACATATTCAAAGCAAATAACTAAGTAAATTTTTTTTAGATTAATACAAAGTATATGAAAAACATACATTTCATGCAAAATTAATGTTACTTTTTAAATCTAAATTGTACATTATAACACAACATAAAATTTATATTTAGATTAGTTTTTTTTTTTTAAATAAAGTGAAAAAAAAAACTGTAAAAAAATTATAAAAAAAAACTGTAAAAAAAATTAAAAAAATAAAACGTACAATTAATTCTGTAAAAAAAATTAAAAAATAAAAACGAAAAAAAAAAGGGAAGAAAAATGAAAAAAAAAATGGGGAAAACAAATGGGGGGCACATTAATAATTTTACCGGAAGGGGGGGCTGCGTTTAGCGCCACTCTTTTGATTATTACTCAGAAGAGATAATTAAGGCCAAGGTGACTATTAAAGAGAACATTGGGTGACATGAGCAAGGGATACGACCATGTCCGATGGGATTTTTTGAAATATGTTCTTTCCATATTTGGGTTCTCCCCAAGGTGGGTAGCACTCGATGAAATGTGTGATTTGGGTTTCATATTCTGCGCAGCTACTCAAGGTGCCTGCGGACCTCCATATGCTTGTTTGACCACATTCGAACCAAATCCTAGAGTCAAATTTCCGGTATATGATTGCAAGCCAAACTGACACCATTTTTGTCCAAATTGCTGGTTAGGTGATGCCAACTGCAAAAATATCCACATGCAAAGGTCCTGCAGGATGGTGCAAGGGGTCTTGGTAAGAGATAGCAAGTTGGCACGACAGGCATATCATGATAAGGGAGGATCACATCTTCTTGCTGACATGCAGAGGCGACAAACGGTTTAGGCTTCTTTTGAGGCTTTGCCTGGAATCAGAAAGCATTTTGCAACATACAAGGCGTCACGCCTGAAGGTGAGAGGAAAATTCAAGAATGTTTTCAAGTTCAATATCATCTTTAAATGTAAATTAAAAGAATATCTAATCCAATGAATAAAATTCAATAACATTCTCAAGTCAGGGAAAACAATAAGTGCCTCATGTGTAAAATGTAACATTTGGTCCGTCAAAACTTGGAACCAATAAATTTGTGAAGGTCTGGATTGTGTGAGAAAAACTTCTAGTCCAGACAATAAATTTGAGATAAAAATTAAATCTACGTTGATGAAATCTAAAATTAGAAATAAAACTTCAGCCCAGTATGAAAAATTGCACGAGGACGCCATATAGTCTTCAGTATCACAGATACTTGGTCAACCAAGGCAGCTCCTTGCTATCTTTCAGTGCAAACGTGACGTCGTCACTGTGACAAGTTAACACAAGCATCGTTATTATGGCAGGGTTCAACAATTGCTCTGATAAACAGTTGCAACGATGAAAAAGATTTCTCCTAGTTAAGGACGCAGGGGATTTGTGAACCAACCTCGGAAAGTTAAGTTGCAACTTCTGCAACCTGTGCCTTGCTCCTGGTTCACAGAGAATGATTCTGGATTCACCAAGTTTACAGCTGCCCAGTGAAACAAATTATAGAAAAAAGAGATGAGAAGTTTTCCACGACTCAAAATGCAAAAGACAGTGTGATCTCTACCTTCCCATAGATTCCCCTATCCTAAAACTAAGTTACTGAATTCACGATTGCCAATTTTGATGTGCAATGCGCACTTAGAATTCTATAATCTATCTTACCTGAAAGCGGCTACGGGGATCACATAAGGGTGTGGATTCGCCAAAAATTTAAGATTTTGCACTAATTTTGTTTAAGACTGCTACACCCTCACCCCTGTCCTCACACGGATGCTTTGGCAAAACTGAATGATCCAGATAACATGGGCTATAATGTGGAAACTTAAGGAAATGTATATTTGCTACTAAAATTGCTGAAAAGTCAACTTCCTGAATTTCCTTGAAAAACCAAAAAGGGACTCTCGTTTTGTGATGAACACTGCAAGATGATATTAGCTGCACTTGCACTGAACTAAAACTATTCAAATGAGCTTACCAACTACTAATTTAAGCTCCGACCATCACCCAAAAAATTATGGTCCAATAAATGAGCAAGGCCAGGCAATTTCCTGAAAAGGAATGTGTTGCTTACCTAACTTTCAATAGCGTGTCCCAACCAGGAAATGCTTCTCCATTGCTCGTACAGAAACATGCAGCAGTTATTGCCAACTGCATCAAGAAATATTTCAGGCACTGTTAAGACCCATATGCCAATTTTAATCAGAAATACAAGGTAAGCGAGGGATTTATTGAGATGTGGAACATGCTGCTTTTCTCAACTTTTGGATGAACAAAGAGGCTTAGATTTCCAAGCATGGGCCCAGCCCATTGAAGCAATATTAAAGTACCCCAACGGAAAAGATTCCAGGAAAAAAAAAAGAACAGGGAAAAAGGGCAAGAAAGACAAAACAAATGCAGTTACTCAAATGGTAGTATGTTAATGAATGGAAATGTGAAACAAAGAAATTTCCTACTTAGGTATGCAGGGTTCGCTCGGGTGGAAAGTAAGATCACAAAGGGAGAGAAAAAGCAGAAAAAAGGTTGACCTTTTCGAAGGTGGTCTCGCTCATTCCTGTTTTATACAGCTCATGCACCATAGCTGCCAAGAAGATCTTACTCAGTTTGGAACAACTTCTCATTACCTGAAAATGAAGGAATATTCTTTAAACCAATTTATTATAAAGTACGATACCATGTCATCAATGCCAAAGAGCATTTGGCAGAGTCAAATTCTAATTCTCTTTGTCGAAAAAAAAAGAAGAAAAAAAAGAGAACTGTAAACAGAATTAACAATAGGTACTTCATTCAGTTAGTTTTCAACTTACTTGAATATGAGGGGACTGGAACATCTCCTGTATGGCTGCTTCAACCTCTTTCATACCAACAAGTGCTTTTCCTGGAACCCAACAGAACAAAGACCACTTAGAGAAAAAGTTATACACGTAGATGCAACTAAGCCTGTTTTGGTACAAAAGCGTATTTTTGTAGCTAACTGTTATGGCATTGCGCCATCTGCCTTAATTTTCACCATATCCTAAAAGCATATGAAACATGAGATGGAAAGAGATGCAGGTCGCAGCGTAGTTTCTGAAGAGGTTTCTGAGGAGGATAAAAGATTTGAACCTTTTGGAATTGGCATTGAGATAATTTGGGTTATGTTGTACTATTATACTGCGACATGTATAGTAGGATTAATTGGTGTTAGTAGCCTGCAGGCATGACTGATTTCTTGCGAAGGTAGGCATTCATCTTCTTCCCTTCATTCTTCTTTCTCCTCCCTCCCCTTCCTCTGTGCACTCACACTGTACGTCCTACGTCAAATTCCATAGCTTGAAAGTTACATATTGCTAAGAAGGGTTCCCACAGACTATTTCCCCGAAGGGAAAGCCATAGTCCCTGTCCCTGGGATAAGTGGAAGGAGTTAGGAGGAGGGAGCACCGTTTACCCTTGATATATATGAAGGAAAGAATATGGTCTAACAAGGAGCAGAAAACGTTACATTCCTTGGAAACTCCCTCTTCGTGCAATTAAAAGGTCCAGCAAGATAGGATGTAGGCCTTTCGAGAGTTCTTATATGCAGCTTCTGATACAATAATCAAAGTGGGAGACGGGCAATGTGCTATCAAACACAGATGCCAATAAAAGATCTTTGTCCTGATCCCTTTTAAGCTCCTGTCGCTGATGCTCTGCAGGTTTCAGACAGGTTCACTATCCAACTTTAGGAGAATCTTCCCAGATTAAGAGCCTCAATGTTTATTTTCTGAGGGAGTTGAGAGCCCTATTTCGGTTGTTAAAAGTTTTATTTTTGAGGTATTTTCTATCCTAGATATGTTCAGCACGCTTTTCTCCAGAAAATATTTCTCTTTATTTTTACTCTATGAGCGTGATTTAAAAAAGCTCTCTTAACATAAATCAAAGTCGTAGTTTCAAAGTTCAAACTTGCTCCAGTTTTTAGATACGAGAAACACCAAGGAAGTGAAAAAAATGGACTGAACTTGCAAGAAATTAAAAACAATGAATTTCTGGATCTCCATTAAAACCGCACTTCTATCTGCCATTAATTGTTTCACATTTGTTTTTGGGGTTAAATATTAGCACTATGCTTTCTAACTACATTGACAAATTCCATTTCTTTCCAAAGAAAAAAGAAAGTCCACTATGCCCAGACGACAGTTAGAGGCATCGCCTGAAGCAGTGTGGTTTCGACAAATTACTTTACATAAAAACAAAAAGAAAACAACTAAAAAAAAGAGTTCTGTAAAATTCTGAAGGAGGATTTTTTTTCTATCAAATTTTAACCAGGTCCACAAGTGTAAGCATATGCAACAGAAGTATGAAATTTCTGATTGTGACAGGATAAAGAAATTCGCAACCTCTCGTTCCTCTTCATTTCAATATATGAAAACTAAGGATTCAGAGGATTTCATTACCGGTAGAAGCAGAATCGGGTAGAGATGCAGACTTTTTAACACGATAATCTGCAATTTCTGCTGCACGCCGACATATCTCAAGTGCGCGACGTGCATCTCCTGAAACAGCTGCCACCTGCAGTAACATACTACACATTAAGAACATAACAACAGAGTAGTCCAGAGGAGCCAAACCCTCAATGTCACGTCAAGAATTGCTTAACTAGAGTGGATATAAAGGCAAATTTAAAGCTTAATGAATAATGAGCACAATTATCAACCTTTCTTGAAGCAAATTCTATAGCTAGTTTTTCAAATGCATCGATTCCTTGTAGGCGACTTGAAATGATTTCTTGAAGTTGCAAATAATTATAGGGAGCGAAGCAAAGCCTTTGTATACCCATACGGCTCGAAATCCGGGGTAGCAATTTTTCCGGAAGATCCATAGTATTAGCTATCCCTGAATTGACATTGACAGGAAAAAGAAGAAAATTAAATATGCGATCATTCAGTCGAGAAGTAAGTTTTCCAAAAGCAAATTCCAACCTATAACAATCAGTTTGGAATGTGGCTTATTAGGCCAATCAAGAATGTTGTACAAAACCTGAGATGAGAGAAAGGATTTATCAGTATAAAATGTAGCTTTGAAACATTGTGCAGTTAGATGGTGTCAGAAGAGCTAATTCTTGTCCCGAAAATGTATTGTATACCGATTGATTTCTAGTTACTAGAAGGTCAAGTTCATCAATGAGTAGAATGCAAGGGCGGTTTTCCTCTTTGCCACTTTTTGTTCCATTTGAGAACCGCTCATTCAGCAAGTGCAGAGCCTTTTTCCAGTTAACCCTATGTCCACTTAACGCTTCATAGATAACCTGAAAATTTAAATTTTTATTGACTGGAAGTAGATATTATAAAAAATTGAATTAGCTCAATTCACTCCAATATATTACTCTGTAAATATTCTCCGGAGTTGCCAATTTCAGGCCATTTATCTCCACAAAGCAGTAAGGCTTTATGCTTCCTGCATCGACTTCTGCCCTTAAACTTCTCATGACAGCAAGCACACTCATGGTCTGCAATTTAGTTCATATTTAAGAGAACAACAAACATATAAAGATTTAATCAGCTAAATTTCTTTGAATGGTCGATAGAAAGGTTCAATCAATGACACACACTTTGTGAGATTCTACCTTGCCAGTTCCAGGAACACCGTGAATGTACAGGCAGCGCCCTAGACATTGATCATCACATATGGCACCTTTGATGAATGCAGAAATCTCTTCTGTCTCTCTACAGTTGAAAACATGTCCATGTTAGAACTTTTTATCTACAAAGGACTGGTACCACATCACCTCAATGACACATACTTGTTCCTACAAGACAGAGACTTGGGCAATGTTGATAGTAGAAGTGTTGCTTTTGCCTTTTCAAGTTCGGTCTGCTTGTGGCATCTCACATGTTCTGGAATCCTTTTTGTTCCTATTTTTTGAAGACCAAAGATGTGTCCCTTTCGCGAGTTCTGGATTAATTATAATGAATATTAGTTTCCTTTTGCAGGCAATCCCATAATGTGAACCAGACACAAAAAATAGAAAAATACCCATACCGCAGCCAATGCATGAGTTGGGGGTGGTCCCGGTAGTAAGTTATTTTTGTCCTCCTCAAATTCTAAGCCTATGTCTGAGTCAGAGTCTGAATCTTTGCAACTCCAATCTTCATCGCTCTCGTCTTCTTGACCATCCTACAAAGTCATAAATGGATATATTAGCTCCATGAGAACAGCCAAATCCACTAAAACATGGTTTTGCCAAATGCTTATCACATTAGTCAAGCGCTTACCTCTTCATCATTATCAATCTCTGCAATACGCTTGAAACTATGCCAGTGTATGTCATACTCGTATTCGCAAAGAAACACATCATCACCTTCATTCTCAGACTTTGCAAATTCATTAGGAGTCATAACATAGCAATGCCGAAGGACAGATTCCATCTACAGAAAACATTACAGATATGGAAAAAATTAAGCTAAATTTCAAATTACATTACAAGTCTGAACTGACTAAATTCACACATCAAAGGAACAGCATAAGATGGGAATCATCCAGTAATCACAAAGAAATTACCTCATTGTCAGCAAAATCATTTGTTCGATAAAGTTCCCTTTTTAAATTATGTGGCTGTCTTCCAGCAGCAGTTTCTTCAGGAATTATATACCATCGTGCCCGAAACCAAAAGCTACCATCCACATCCTTCCATAAGCTGTATATATCAATCACAAAGTTACCACTAAAAAACAGCAATTACAAGAAATTATTACCAATTCAAACTAAAAATCTTGTACCTTTCAATGTGGGCAGCCCACAAATCGCTAGAAAGAAGTTTTTCCCTCGCTGTTCTAACGCGTTTCTTTCCTTTTGGCGGGGCGGGCAGCTCAACATTCTTCCCCAATTTCCGAGCCTCGCAGAACCCACAAATCCAATCCCCTTCAGGAACTCGCCTCAACGGCGGTTTCAAACATTTCAAGTGAAACCCACCCAAGCAATCATCACATTCAATCATCAAAGCCCTCCCAGCCCTAAAACACACCCTACACTCCTCTACTTCAGGGTCATCCTCATCCGAGCTAGCATCCTCTCTCCTCTTCACATAAACATCATCCCCAACGGAAAACTCGCCCCCATCATAAGACACCTTCTTGTAATACAGTCGTTTCTTGGGTGCCCCACGATTCCTTCTCTGCCCCTCAACTTTGTTTCCATTTTTAGAAACCCTAGTTTTGGTTTTACCCACGTTTTCAGTACATTTCCTTCTCCTCTTTGACTCGAATCGATCGGGCGAAGCTGGGGAAAATGCATCAGCTTCTTCGATACCCGTTTTTCGTTTTGATTTTTCGACATTTCTGTCGGAATTGGGGGTGCTGGTTGACTTTTTGGGAGTTTGGCTGGTTGATTTTCTGGGTGTTTGTTTGGTTGATTTTTGTTGGACTTTTTTGTTGTTGAAGTCTAGGGATGCTCTTGGGGAGGGGAATGGTGGTGGGTCCGGGGAGGAAATGAAGCGGGACGAGCGGCGGACGGTGGAGGCTTGGGTTGGTGGGGTTGGGGGGATTGGGGATTTCGGAGAAGAATGTTGGGTGGATTTGAGATTTTTGAGTGAGGATTGTTTGAGTTTCTTGGGGGTTTCAGCCATGGCTGAAGGGTGTTTCCTGAGTTAGAAGAGTGTGTCTGTGTCTGAGAGAGAGAGAGAGAGGAGGAGGAGAGTTGGTGCAGGTTCTGGAGGGAGAGAGAGAGATAGAGATATGGCGGGAAACATGAAGAACGGTTTGGCGCCTTTTTTCAAACATTGTGCCGTTTGGTTGAAGCTGCTTTGCCAATGAAGATTTTCTTTCCTTTTTTAACGTGATGTTTTGGTGCCGGAAAGTTCGGGCGGTGGCTGATCTAACGGTTGTTATTGCCGAATTGATGGGGGTTGCTTTAATAAAGAGTAATACTAGAGTAGCCGAGTATATTTTGAATGCAAACAAAGCAGTTATATTCCCTCCGTTGCTAAATTATTATCTCTCAGAATAATTGGCTAAGCTTGAAAATTTTCTTTTTAATACAATATTTTTATTATTTTACTTTTATTTTTTCTTTCTGCTTTAATTATGGATTATATGCACATGAGCATTAAAAAAAACTACACACTATATCAATATCACATGAGCATTAGAAAACTACACACTATACCAATATCAATAATCAAATCAATTAGTTTTTCTTAATTCCGTGTACCCGGTAAAACAAGACAATAATTTAAAAACGGAAGGAGTAGTAAATATTGAGTGCAAAGTTGATATACTCCCTTCGTCCGGATAAATATTTCTACTTTCTATTTTGGGATATCCCAACTAATATTTCTAAAGACTTTTGATTTAACTACTCCTTCCGTCCTGGATAAATGTTCCTACTTTCTATTTTGGGATATCTCAACTAATGTTCCTAAAGACTTTTGATCTATATTCTCTACCATTCTTCCTAATATACCCTTAAAACTTCATTTAATATAACACATTCCAAACAAACTCAATTATTATTTTACAGTACATCATTAATTATGTTTCTTAATTCCTGTGTTTTATCCACTAGGAACATTTATCTGAGACGGAGGGAGTATTATCTATCATTCTTTCTAATATACCCTTAAAGCTTCATTTAATATAATACATTCCAAAGAAACTCAATTATTTAAAATAGTTGAACTCAATTAATGTTCGTAAGTATTATTGTCAGAATACATTTTACAGCACATTATTAATTACATTTATTAATTCCTATGTTTTATCCACTAGGAACATTTATACGAGACGGAAGGAGTAATAAATATCACGTATAAAGTTGATATCATATTAGTAAGACTAATTTGAGTTTACAAATTAACGAAATTGCACAAAATTATCAACTTTGTTGACAGTGAGAGCAACCTTGTTGATGTGGAGAGTAAATATTAATTGCAAAGGTGATATCATGTAAATAAGGTTGATGTGCTATCACATCAACTAGATTGCTTTTGCCATCGTCAAAGTTGTTAATTTGATGCACTTGGTAGATTTGTGATATTACATTACTTTTATTACCATTGCACTCAATATTTTTTTTGTTGTTGCTATAATTACCTAATAAGTACCAGTTTTTGTGCACAAAAAATGTGTCATTAGATATCTTCTAGGGAGGAGTTCATTTTTGGTTGTTTGTGTTGTCTTTCAAGGTCCGTGAGTTGGTTTCTAAGGGAGGTTTTTTCGGGTTCCTTTTGAGAAATAAGGATAAGTGTTTTCCCATAGTCTTTGATTATAATGGCTACATGAAGAAGCTCATAATGCAAAGCACGATTTTGTTCTTTATTTCAAGGATCATTCCGTTCAAGGGTCAAGACACATGAAGATAGGTTTTCTTGGGCTTTTTTAAGACTTTCTTAGTTTTTGAGGACTTGTGTAAGGGCTCTGTTTTGTGTTAGGGCTCTGTTTTGGGTTGCGACATTTTCATTTTGCTTGAACTTCAATTGAACTTCATTTTTTTTTTAGCTTTATTTGAGAGATTAGGTATTATGCAACTTTTCGTAATAGGTAACCTACAAGCTGTTAGTAACTCGAGGAGGTGAGCACGATACAATTGGTGAGGAACATGATGTAAGTTGGGGTAAGGTTAGAATCAACATTTAAGAACAAGGCATCACTGGTTTGTTCTAGGCCAGCAACTATCTACAACATCAAAAGAATGGGTTTGGACTTTACATGCCATTTGGTGTTGGAATGTGGTCTGGAAGTGTTGACTTGAGGAGTTCCACCGATTTGAATCTCAACTTTGAGGGCGGTGAATAAGGATGGGTCAATTAGCAGCATGTTAAAATTAGGGAATAAGGTGACAATGATGGTGTCAGCATGCATAAAGGGTAGTTTGAATGGTGCTTATACAAGCATGCATGTTGGTATTCAATAAATCTTGTGTCAAGCAAATAAATTATAGAAAAAGTTGGGAGTCCTTTATGTCAATGGGAAGTTATAGCTAATCGGATGGCTCCAAAATGGATGTGTGTGTATCCTTAGGCACGACAATGTTTGGGAAGATCTTCAAGAAGGGCTAAAATGACCAAAAGGTCAGATGATCGAGGTGGTTGTGAATTAGTATGAATGAAATTGTGATGCTTGATCATACTATTTTATTCCAATTGGGGCAGATGAGAGGCCAAGAAGTTTTTGAGCTGTTTTAATGAAGGGTAATGATACACAAAGTGAAAAATTGATCATAACTTTTAAAGTGCACACATGTGGCGTAAGGAGATCACTCTCCTCTCACTCTCTCTAACCAAAATACTTGGATCTCTTTGCGCCACATATGTGGGCTTTAAAAAGTTATGATCAAATTATCACTGTGTGTATCATTATCCTTTAATGAAACATGTTATTGGTTTGGAAAAGATTTAATATGGATTGACAATTAGATATTTTGAGAGGGGTATCCGGAACCTAAGAAACTTTATGATGAGACATAATCGTTCTAGGCTCTGCTGGAAGTCGGTCATGCTCACAAGAGTCTCCCCACATCATGGTTGTGGGTTTTTGCTCTTCCTCACTCCCTGAAACTGGGACGCTCCCCTGGCTTCGAACCCAAAACCTCCAGGTTAAGTACATGGATTATGGAGAATGAGTACCACTTGAGCTATACTTAACCTGGAGTAGTCATGGGCGCTGGGGCATGACTACTCCAGGTTAAGTATAGCTCAAGTGGTTCGAAATCAAGTGTACGTGCCAGTTTCAGGACACGAGGAAGAGCAAAAACCCACAACCATGGTGTGGGGAGACCCCGGTGAGCATGACCGACTTCCGGCAGAGCCCGAAACGATTATGTCTCATCACTTCATAAAGATGATCTATTTTATTAGAAGAAACACTTTTGAGAGAGGAAGAAAAAGAACATGAAGGTAGACTAGCTTTTTCCATATTCATAAAATGAGATGAAACAATTGCCAGGAGAACCAACCACTAATTGAATATAGTAAGTTTTGCGTTGAATAAGCACGATCAAAATTTGTTTCTATCTTTTACTAATTTATCTAGGACAAGAAAACCTATACAACTTAAGAGATAAATCCACACGGTCTAACTAGTACTAAATAGTCAATTTCACCATTAAAAACTTAACTATGTTGGAAAAATACTACAAAGCATATTATATACATGTATATGTATATGTATATGTATATATGTACATGTATATATAATTTGTATACATTCACTATCAAATTAAACATATATATTTATATATATACATATCTATACATTAAGATAAGTATCGTAGTCGATAAAAACTCAACGCGTGTTTGAACTAGAGCCAAACTTCCATTAATCGAGCAACCCCCATTAACAAATTCCCATAAATAGGTTTTATCTACTAACCACATTCAAGATTGCCCCAAACTCCTATGTATATCTTAAGCTAGATCACACAATCCGCGTAGGATAGTTGTTGCTCGGTGTAAACTACAAATTCACGAACTCAAAGCAGAACCGCTATAAAAGCAGATTTGAAAATAAGAATACACGAACTCAACTTTTGGGCTCGCAAATTGCAACACCTATCTCTTTAAAGTGTTAATATGTTTGTGATTTGTGATCCTTTTCCAACCCATGCGATGAATCCAACTAGACAGAAATAAGATCTAGCAAGACGAAACATTTGCTGGAGTAAAGAAGAACACGTCAAAGAAAGCCTTGAACCTTGGTCGAATTTATGGCCAGAGAAATAGACTGCATCTCGTTTTAGCCATCTAATTTCTATAAAGGCAAAGAACAACCTTCTCATCGCTTTCTCTGTAAAACCAGTAGGAACGGGTGTTAATAGAGTCTCCACATCTTCGTTTAGAATCTTGGGTGATGCCTGGTACTATTAATACTTTACATTGACAACATGCATCGTGGTGTTGTACATTATAACCAATGTTGTAATATGCCACATGATAGTACATACAATTAATGAAATATATTGATGGTATCTATTGCTATATCATTTTTCTAAAATATTTGTTTCAGGATTTCGTTGAGAGAGGCCTAAAACAATGGCCCCTAAATCTTCTTAATATTTTATTACCTATTTTTCACCTTAACAACTAGGCATGCGAAAATTATAATTTCAATATTGTTATTTTTCCTAAATCAAACTTCCAAGTATTTCCTTGATCTAACTACCTCTCCATCTCCATCTGTCCTGCTCCAGCTTAGTCCGATGCTTGCTAGCCTTGCTCTTATCTCCGCTCATGAACTAAAAGAATCGTATTTATGCTTATATCTTATTATTTTGGCCACAAGATATACTTAGTACTACAATTCGCAATTGATAATAGAAATTTGTATGATTTTAAAACTAAGAATTATTTATGTATTAATTACACACCGTTCTTTTGAAAATATTAATGCTCTTACTTATTTTTAGGTCCCGGTTAGATAGACAGATTCTATTATACTTGGATATTGTTTCATAATTTATTATAATTGAATTAAAAAAAATAAGAGTGAAATAGCAAAAAATAGAAAATTAAGGAAAGAGAAAATGAAGATTACAGAAAAAAAAAAATACAAACAACAAAATAAACACTATCTTATAATTGATAATAAGACAAAAAGTGAAAAAAATGCTCTCCTACTTTCAGAGTTGGCAAAAACTTTGAAAAAGCCGTCTTACGGATATTTTACGTAAGACGGATCTCACAGACCCGACACATCGTGTATTGTTGGGCAAAGCTGTGACTTGTGAGAGAATAGGGCTTCGTCTTATGAATCTTATACTCTTTAAAATTTACCATGTGGTCGAAGGAAATCACCCCTCTTTCTCTTTCTCTAACAAAAATACTTGCATATTTTTCCGCCACATGGGCGGACTTTAAAACTAGGGTTAATTACACTATTAGTCCATTGACTATTAACGATTCTACCATTAGTTCCTTAGGAATTTTTTTTAAAATTTCAATCCTTCGAGTACCAAAAAGTTATGCGGCTAGTCCTTTTAATGGATGCCGATAGTAAAATTCTGTTAAGTTTCCCATGTGCGTTGCACATGCCATTTTTAAGGGTATTGTGGTAAATTCCTAGTAAATAATTAAA
Organism: Platycodon grandiflorus; assembly: GCA_016624345.1. Lineage (NCBI taxonomy): Eukaryota > Viridiplantae > Streptophyta > Magnoliopsida > Asterales > Campanulaceae > Platycodon > Platycodon grandiflorus. The sequence continues at coordinate 48,235,328 of CM028366.1, read as the reverse complement.
CAATAATAAGATTATAAACACATCCATACTCTGTCTCTTTCTCTCACACACACACACACACACAAACACATACATCCACAGACACAGCCAGATCGGAGCCAAGTTCTAGGAAGTCGTCTGCGCCAAGCACGACACCGACTCCACCGGCCGTTATCGTGGCGACAACAACCTCCAACTCAAGCGCGTCAATGTTTACTATAACGAGGCTAGTTGGGGAAGGCATATCGTACTTCAGTGTTTGAAAAAGGTTGTGAATTTCAATTTCTTCAACGACCGTGACACCCAAATCAGAATTACAGCAAAAGACACCTCTTGCCCCATAACTCTCTCTCTCTCTCTCTTCTTCACTAGTCAACCGCCACCCACCATCAACAGCTTCACCTAACCCACCAACAAAGCTTCTACATCCATTGAAATTGTAACCACCACCACTATCCCTTCCATCGCAACCGAATCAAACCCCTAACATCCCTACAAACATTCAATCCACATAATCGAAAAAAAAAATTATAATCACTCCTAATTCTATTTATATCTCTCTAAGTTTTTTTAAAAACCTAAATCGAAAAACAAAATTCGATATGGAGGAAGGGTTCAAAGAGAGAAGAATGAACAATTGTAACTTTGCCATAGTGAAAAAAGGTAAAGGATTGTTTCAAAGGATTTTTTAGAAACCCAAATCAAAAAATCAAAACTTTAAACTTGTCGGCGACGGTGAGGTTAGCCTCATTGGCGACGACAGGGTTAGTAGCGGTGGCGGTGGGCGGGGAAAAGTTGTTATTGGCAGTAGCGGCAGCTAAAGCATTGTCGAATTGACGGCGGAGCTGCATTTGGCGGCTTAGGGTTTGGATTTGATGGATCTTGCATTTTCAGCCAGTGACGTTCTCTCTATTTCAGTCAATCAAGAAAGCTCATAGTGGTACTGCATGTTTATCAACAATGGAGGAAATTATGGAGAAGGATTTGGAAGGTAATTAACAGTTAAAATGGAATAGGAGAGAGAAAGACATGAGGAGAGAGAAAGACATGAGGAGAGAGAGAGAGAGAGAGAGAGAGAGAGAGAGAGAGAGTGTGAGAAAAAAGAGAGGTATTAAATGTATTAATTTTTTTATTGCTTAATTATTTAGTATGAATTTTCCATGGGGATTATTATATTTTTGACCAACGTACTAATTGGGGATTCCTGATTTTACCAACGTACTTTCATTAACCCAAATGTGACCAACGTACTATTAATTTTGTTGCAATGTTGACCCTGCCGTTAAACCTCCATCAAAAAAATTAACGGCTAACGGTAAAAAAATTACATTAACGGTAAAGGGTCCAAAATGATACTTGTGAAAAATGGGGGGCCTACCAAAGCCCCTCATTCCTCTCCGACTCATACCCCACCAGTTCCGTTTTTGCCGCCAAATTGGGTAACGGGAGACTAGAGAAATTATGACGGTCGTTAAAATTTTCGCTATCGAGAGAAAAATTCTGCTGACGGAATTGTTGAAGAACGGGAAGCCCGTAACGAGTACCAGACGCCGCCGACGAGTTATTCGAAATGGAGGAGACCTCCGACGAAATCGAAGAGACGGAGAAATCCATAGGAGAGAGAGGTGATATCGGAGACGTCTGCTGGTACGGCTTCGACTTCACGTTCTGGAGATAAATCTCTTGTTGAAGCTGTTGCTGAAATTCAGCCAGCGATCGTTTCCCGATTAAATCGGGTTGACGGAAACCCATCTGGGAAGACGGTCCGAGAGAATTCCGGCAAGCGGCGACCTGTAAACACCTTGTGGGTTGATACTATTGTTTTTGATACTGCTGCTGTTGTTCAGCATCATGGATCTCCCATTGCCGTCGGTAAAGAAGTCCATCAAGACCATTTTTGGAGAGGAAGGAGGGGGGTTTGGTGGAGGAGTGGGTTTGGAGAGGAAGGAGGGGGTTTGGTGGGCCCCCCATTTTTCACAAGTATTATTTTGGACCCTTTACCGTTAATGTAATTTTTTTTACCGTTAGCCGTTAATTTTTTGGATGGAGGTTTAACGGCAGGGTCAACATTGCAACAAAATTGATAGTACGTTGGTCACATTTGGGTTAATGAAAGTACGTTGGTAAAATCAGGAATCCCCAATTAGTACGTTGGTCAAAAATATAATAATCCCATTTTCCATAGTATCCTTAAAAATGGCATGTGCAACGCACATGAGTGACTTAATAGAATCTTACTAACGTCATTCATCAAAAAGACTAGTCGTGTGACTTTTTGGTACTTGAAGGATTGAAATTTGAAAAAAAATAATCGTTAATAGTCAAGAGACTAATGGTGTAATTAACCTTTAAAACTAGGAAAGCATTTTCACTTTTTGCATCATTTTTGTGCTCCGACTTTCGCCCATGCATGGGGGTGTTCTTCGGTTCGATTTTCGGTTGGTTCGGTTTGTTTATAAGTTTTTCTTTTTTCAACCTTAAAACCAAAACCGAACCAAACCAAATAAAAAATCAAAAGTCGAATTTGGTTTTCGGTTAAACTGAAATTTTGAAAGTTCAAAAAAATTATGATTTCTTAAATATTGGAAATTTCCTCAAATTTATAAATATTGTAATCGAAATCAGAAAAAAGTACAAATGAACTAAACAAATGTTAAATTCAAATTTTAAATATTAAAAAAAATCCAAAACAAAGATTAAAACTTAAACACAATTACAAAATATGTCCCTAAAAATTATTTATATAACTAATAATAATATATAAAATTTTTATCATTATTTATTGACGACTTGATTTTTGGTTTGAAAGGGAAAACTAAAAAACCAAACAAAAATTATACTATTAGAATTCTGTTTGGCCAAACAAACCAAACCAGAAACTAAAAATCAAATTCTAATTCGGTTTTTGGTTTGTTCGGTTTGGATGATGAGTTTTTTTATTTTGTTTTCGAATGAAACCAGATACTCGAAGGTATTATGGTCTATCCTAATTAACCGCGAGGCTCAAACTGTAACTATTCGTTACGGTGTAATACGCCAAAAAATTCGAAATTTAGGGCTTTACTAAACACACGCTCACTCTGCCTCACTCCTTTCTCCGTCGTCTCCTCCTCCGCCGGTACTGCAGCTTTCAGCCACCGGCGTCCACCGTGCCTGAGCTCACCACTATCCAAAACTCCAGGTAATCCTATATATCTCTCTCATTACCAAGTGTGCCATTACAGTACCGAATTTGTTCAAGTTTCAGCAAATTTAGGGTAAACCCTGAAACGGTTTTAGTGGTTTGCAGGATATTAGAATGGAACAAAGATTTAGGTTTGCAAATATGTTCACGATGACGGTGAATGAAAAGAAATTTATTGAGACTGCTTTACTTTCAGACCTTAGAGTTGATGGTCGCCGTCCATTTGACTATCGACGTCTAACCATCAAGTTTGGTAGGTAAGTTAGCTCTCCAGTCCTATGTGCGTGTGTGCGTATGTGTTTTGCTATGATATTTGGAAACCCTTTTGGGTGGCTCCTTCTAATTTCTTTTTCCTAATCGTCCCAAATTGAGTATCTCTTTTCAGTTTTTTACTAAAATTAAGGAAGTTGACTTACTGGCTATTTTAATAATACATATACATAGATGTCCGTACTTTGTAATTGGGACACGATGGTTAGCAAAAGTGAATTTAGTAACTTTATATATAAAAAAAGGGACCCTCTTTTTAGGATAATATATATTTTTTTTCAAAAAAGGGACATTCAATTTGGGACAGAGTGAGTAAAAGTCTTTGTGGGGTGTTTGGAGGGTGCCCTTTAATTTCTGGCTGGCGACCTTTAAGTGTATCAGTTAGGAAGTGGGTTTTGAGTATCATTATCGACTACAAGGCTCGAGTTAGTGGAAGAGCAAAACTAATGTAGATGATAATAATTAAGAAGGATACAAATCCTGTATTGAACAAAACTATGGCGAAAAAAGATGTATGTAGCTATCTCAATTATTGGGACAAATACTAAGTTGAGTTAACTATGTTTGATAAAGCACTTACTTTTTGGGGTGTACTCTCATAACTTTTGCTAATATGTTGGGTGTTTGGATGGTAGTATGGTACCTTTTTGATTTCTCTCTCCTAATTTTTGCTATTATGTTTTATGGAAACCTTCATTATTTGGGTTCATTGGATAGTACCCTTTAGTTGCAATTTTCAGTTATTACTGCCTCTAGAAACTTTGAGGAATTAACTTATTAAGTAGGATTTTGAATTCTGTGCAATGTGTAGGGATTATGGTTCATCAGAGGTTCAGCTTGGACAGACTCATGTGTTGGGTTTTGTGACTTCCCAACTAGTGCAACCCTACCGAGACAGGCCGAATGAAGGGACACTCTCAATCTACACCGAGTTCTCTCCTATGGCTGATCCTTCATTTGAGGCAGGTCGGCCAGGAGAATCTGCGATAGAGTTGGGGCGTGTTGTAGACCGTGGTTTAAGGTTTCTTATTCTGTTTTTGCTCCTACAGTTTTCTAGTATACACTAATAAACTGGAATTTTCAACAGTGATAGCGAGAAATGGTTTTGGATCTCTCTCACGGGATTTTTTAGCATAAGAGCTTTTGGTTATTTTAATTTGTGAACAAAGAGGCCACAGTTATTGTGTTTATTTTCCCCTATATCATGCAAGTGTGAATGTTGCGCAATTTACCTTTAGAACGTGAATATGTGAAATCTATCCTTTATAAAATGCTCTGTCCATTCAACTCAAAAGAGTTCACATTTGAAAAGTCAAATATTAGAGTGATAGATTGGTACCCTTGAAAGTAACTGCTATAAAACATTGTTTGTTGTCTGCAATTCATTTATTTAATTTATGAGGGTACAGTTAGAGGTCATTTGTGAGATCAATTTTCAAATTCAGATTTCCGAGTTGTACATCATAAAAACAAAAGCAGTCTTTTGAGTGGGACAAAGTAAGTAGGAAATAGTATTGTATAGATGCTATTTTGTGCTCAAACGAATTCATGAGTAAAGAATGATCTTGCAGGGAAAGCAGGGCAGTAGACACGGAATCTCTATGTGTCGTTGCAGGGAAGTTGGTATGGGCCATTCGTATCGATCTTCATATTATAGACAATGGGGGGTAAGCTGTAAGTAGTGTAGTAAATCCAAGTGAGATATTGCCTTTTTTTTTCTTCCAAAAATAAACTTTCTTACTTATTTCCGGGAGAAACAGAAATCTTGTTGATGCTGCCAATATTGCTGCTTTGGCTGCTCTGTCTACATTTAGGAGGCCTGAATGTACACTGGGTGGGGAAGATGGTCAGGAAGTAATAGTGCATCCACCTGAGGTATGCTTAACTTTAGCTTGTCTCCTCAAGCTAATAGCTGTACATAATAAAAATTTCTTTATGTATGAGCATGTCCTGATTATTGTCATAACTGACATCTTTTTTGGATGAGAGGACTCTCAAGCAAATCTTTCACATGATTCAGGAGAATGATTTTGTGAACTAAATATAGTTCATAATTTTAATTTACGAGCTAGTTTTTGTTTTTGTAAGCTTATTAGAGAGGATTTTACGACAAACTTTGAAAAAAGTTCCTATTGGAGCACAATTATCAACTATGAAAACCAACCTAGAACAGCTGAAACATCAATTAAACTCCCGGGAAGCACTAAAAAGTTGATCCATACGTGATCCAACTTTGCATTTGTCACCATCCTACCACTCAAAGGATGTCGGTTTGCAACCTCACCAAGCACTCATATAGAGGGCTATTATTTGAATCACAACTGTGAAGACATGTTAAATGTTTGAATCCACTATGTTTAGAGACTACTGAATTGTTTGTTTGTTGTCATCATCATTGCTGTTTTTCTTCTTACTTGCTTAGTTATTTGGTTTTATTTTGTGGGTGTGTGTGCGATATCACATGCTCTACTGCATGCCAAGCAATAATTGGGAAGGAGAAATATCAGTACAGGATGCTAGTTTGAGTGGGCAACTAAATTATTCTTGTAGCTGTTAGAAGTTGGTATTGCACACCTCTGTGCATGAGAATGAAGTTGAGTTTTATCATATGTTGCCTTGCGCAGGTGAGGGAGCCACTTCCGTTGATAATACATCATCTTCCTGTGGCAATAACTTTTGCATTTGTTGGCAAAGACAATATTGTGGTAAGCAAACAAAATTGTAAAGGCTTTTTTGAATCAAATAAATGAGCATTTACCAAGTGTCTCTATTGATTGTGAGGTTCTTGTACTGCGTGCTGTTAGGTGATTGACCCAACCCACTATGAGGAGGCTGTAATGGGTGGAAGAATGACTGCTACACTTAATGCCAATGGTGACGTTTGTGCTATTCAGAAAGCCGGAGGAGAGGGTGTCTTGCCAAGTGTAATCATGCAGTGTTTGCGCATTGCTTCCGTGAAGGCCGCGGATATAACAAACAAGATAAAGAATGCTGTGAGTTTCTCCTCTATGAGTTGGTTCTTTAGATCTTGATTGCAATTTGCACCTGTTTTGCTGCTTCAAGTTTGCAGTGGTGCTGAACGTGCTCCTTGTATTGAAGATTTTACTTAATTTGTTAAGTGCTGCACAGAATTGTGTCTGTGCTACAGCTTGAAATCTTCAACTCTCTTTTATAATGATTGGGTTTCTGCAAATGGTGTTGTGATGTTAAGCATCTGTTGTCTGTTTTGTTAAGCATTGTGTTCAAGCCATTATTTTTTATGCGTTAGGGAAAAATGCCCTCATATTAAAAGGACTTTCAGTAACAATATTATATGTAATTGTAGAGTATACTCCTAGTGTACACAGATGTGTCACCTGGTTTGACGCTTTTTAGTGCTAATTATTTACCTATCAAAAAAAATAAAATAACTTGTGTGTATTTTATATGAAAAAGATGTTTGCTCAAAGTGAAATAACGTGAGGTGTCCCCCTCTTGGTTTCGAAAATAATTTCTGCTACCAAATGATTCCTCCCCTTTCTATGTTGGAGGCCAATATACCAATCTATTCCCCCTTAGGAGAGATCCTGTCTCAGCCCCTTGTTGGGCTTGGTGTGTGTTTCCAGTCCATACTTAATGTAAGAATCTAGCATTTTAAAGTAGATCCTTAGGAGTAGGGTTCAAAGTTTCGGCTGAGTCACTGAAATTCTGGCGACTTGATCGAGGGTGCCGATCTGCAAAGAAACACCGAGTTCGATAGATTGATAGATTACCATTCCAAGTCCAACCCTAACTTGGTTAAGTAGGCCAGTTTTTGCAACTCAACCGAGTCACCAAGTTGAAAGACAAACACACGAAATTTGGCGAATTGAAGGAAGGAAATCAAACTTGCAAGTTGGAGATCCATCATTTCACATGCCCTCGCAGATCTGGACCTTCAAGGCTTTGTCTGCTTCTTAGGCAATAGGACACATCATCTGATGTCTAGTGTATATTTTCACTAGAGACAGACCATATCAAATAGAAGATATCTTTTTAAGGGCACCAAAGAAATTAGTTCAAGTATTTCGGAGTATATGCTATTCATAAATAAGTACTTTTGAATTCTCAATTCAACCTTGGAAACATTCAATCTTCAGTTATAGGCTAAATAAGTCTAAATTTAAAATTGCACTACAATTTAAAAGTAAAATTAAGTATGCGAAAATTGGATCACTTGTCTCTTTATTACTATTAAATATGAAATTTGTCCTAATGATGATTTTGTGTCCATCAAATTAAAAATTAAGGTTCCGAAACCATTCCTGAGAAAAAAATGATGGTTGTTTAAAAAGAAACATTTTGGTTGTGTCCCCTTTTGAAAAACAAGTAGTTTGTATTGCTTAGGCTACAAGCTATATTATACAGAGACGAGGATGCTGGAGGCGCGATCTGCCTGCATCTGGGGAGCATGGAATGTTTGGAAAGATTTTATATTTTTGTAAATTTACAAATCATCCTCGTGATATCCGGTGTTTTCATGGAAAGAAAGGTATTAAGTCTGAAGTACGTTAGCATAAAGGTTGAGTTTTTGCCTTGTGCCTTCTGTAATTTAAGTGTGTTACATTCACAAACAAGTGCAGTTAAGAAATTTGTTGTGGATTCTGCATGTCCAAACTTTTATATATGTGCAAGTGTTGGCCTCTAATTACTGGTAGATAAACCACCATTTTGCTAGTACAAATGTATACCAAATAAAGGTGAACTCTAATGTAATCCTTATTTGAGGGTTTTGACTGTTGGAAAATTTTCATGTAAATGTCTAGGGCGCCAGTAATAGTTGTTAAAATGAGTCCTACTTCATATTTTAGTTTGTCCCAGAAAAATAGTCTTTATTTCTGAATTTAAGCTATACTTTTTCATTGTTCCTCCAAATTTTTGTTATTTTCCAAAAACATGGTGTTGCTCTTACTCTTCATTTAAAAAGAAAGAAAGAAAGAAAGAAAGATGTTGTAGGTTGAGTGCAATATAAAATAAATATATGAAAGTGAAAACTATTCTTAGAAACTCTTACTTTCAAAGTAGGACAACATTTTGTTTTTGGACAGATGAAGTATGTCATGACTTCAATTTAAATGGAGAGTGAGTGTCTAACAGTCGAATCTACTTGAACCAAGGTTAAATATTACTGAAGCACAAACAAGTCTATATCTGAGGATTCACTTCCATTCTGTTGAATGGGTTCCATTCATTTCGGATTCTTGATACAATGGTATGTGGTGTCCACCGTTAGAATTATGCTACTTTTGGCTCCTTCAAGTATTGAAGCAGTATTGCTGATTGAGCAACTCTTAACTAGTTGTATATCTTGCCCATTGTTTATCTCTTCATTCCGAGTCAGATTGTATGGCATTGGATTTGATGCTTTTAGAGTTTTACAAGCAGGGCAATAGAGTAGGAACCTAATACAAGCAAATCAATGGAGTAAGAACCTCATCATTGAGAAAAGTGGGTTTGGGGTTGTTCTGAAATTGTGTTGCATTGGTGAAGCAGTTCCCTGGGGAAATATCATGTTGTACTTACTATTGTATTTCCTCTTTTTGTTCCCCTATAGGAGGAACTTCTCTTTCAATGGATTTGTTTTAAAAGAGGTTTCAGTGTTTAACAACGATTTGCCCAGAAACAAGAATTCTGCTTACTTTCACGTTGGCATCGTTCCAGTAATATTTGAATTTATCTGAATGCAATACATGACGTTCCTAACTATAAGGAATTCACTAGTACCTGATGGAACTGGTGCCCAGGCAGTACCAGGCTGTGGCCCTAGGCTTTCTGAGGGCCTAAGCAGCTACCCAAAAGATTCTAGCTGCAATTCTTATAGACAGACACAGACACAGACACAGTCAAACACATATACACAACACAGACACAGACTCCACTACAGGTGACATTGCACTATATTCCGTTTGACATAATATTATCTGTCACTTAACCACCTAATATAATCCAATGCTGTAACTTGAGATGACTCCAAAGTCGAATCCATAGCTCATTTGATTGGGTAATGGAGAGAATTAAGAGATTAGAGTTTCGATTAGCCAAAGCAGGAATGAGTTGCCTCAAAGGCCTTGTTTTCATTTTGATGAATTACTCTGTAATGATTAAAAAGATAATAGCTCACAAAAAAACCACTATAAATATGTGAAACACCCAATTATTTGGCCAAGGACAATCTAGTTTGTGGATAGATTCCAGGCCAACGACAGGAGGAAGGGAGGGAGGCCATGATCCTTACCGCACAGATGAATGCTCTGTCCACGATTACTGTCTGGCGGTGCCTTATCCCCTATTTAGACACCAAGAATATGATTTTTTGTTTAATGAAGTTCCCAGCCTAATTCTGAGTTTTACTCATTCAATAGCTTCACTATTGACTGGCTTCAGCCTTCATGTGTGGGGAACTTAAGGTTCACAAGTAGTTTATCTTGTGTGTGAACTCAAAACGATGTATTTTGTCGGACTGAAATAAATTTTCTCTAGCATTGGATCGATTGTTTTTGTTTTTGTTTTTATGAAAAGTGTTCCCTTTTTCACCCCTGATCTTTTTGCAGGTTGAATCATACAATTCAGAAAGAGCATTACAGAAGATCAAACGTCATCCTACTACTACTGCTGTAAATATTAGTGAACCTACTCCTCCGGTAATCAGAAATTTGTCAATGCATCATATGGATAGATTAACACCATGTCCAGAGGAATCAAGTATCAGTCAGAGTCATGACATGGAAGTTGAAACCCAGTCACTTGAACACGATAAAGTTAACAAAAGTGATGGCTCCGCTAAAAGTTTCATCGGTGGGCCATCAAGTTGGTAAGTTTTCAATGTGCTGCGAAACTTTTGATCTCTTGCTTTGTATATTCAAGACTTCAATCTCTTTGAATTTGATTGTGGAAAAACATCTTCGAAGTAGTAAATCAATTTATCAACTATTTTGAGCTTGATTTCCATGGAATGGAAGGATTATCTGTAAACAATAAAGATGTTGTTCTTATAGAAGATGTATCCTAAAAGATTCTGAAATGCATCAATTACCTAAGAGGGACTGTAATGTATGCTACTTCTTCGAAATAACGTTGCACTGAAGGATATTTAAGGGTAGTCAAACCCTACACATGAAACAACAAATTGACCTTCATGTATCATTCTTGTTCTCCACAGTCGTCACTTCCCCTCAAATATGCATAGATCTGGATATGTATTTTATATCTAAGGAAAAAGCGATCACAATCACCTGAGTTCCCGTTTCCTTTTGTCTTGAATTGTATATGGCTGGTCTATATGACTGTTTCTTCTTTCTTGTTGTACAGGGATCCATATTCAAAGGGCATTGATTCCGATGCATTGAAATCGTCCCTAGCTTCACGTGGTATTTCTTTTAATAGCAAATCATTATGCATATAAGAAATCAACCATTGCATCACTTATCAATTTTGTTCACATATCATTCTTGTTTACTGCTAAGCACATCCAAGGCCTAGTTGTCTCTCCTTTGAATTTCCGAGTTACTCATTTACAATGATATTTAGGTTTGCCTGTGAAGTTACTTGTCTTGGCATAAGATCCTGTGCTGATATAGTTTCAATGCTAGAATAATGTTGAACTGCAATAGGAAATGGGAAACTAATATGTTATGTGTCCTTTGACTAAGAAAGGAAGATGTACTTGATATGGGCATAGATTAACTTAATGAAACTAAAAAAAGTACTTCAATAATAGAGTGCTGAAGAAAGAAACTACTCCCTCCATTCAAAAATAAGTGTCCCCTATTGAATTTACAATAGTTTTAAGAAAGTGTTCAACTTTGTGTAACTTCCCCTATTTATCTTTAGTGGGTGTCAAATCAATGGGGTCCACACCTCACAAATAAGAAGGGCATAAAAGACAATTGGCTTGGGAAATTTCTCCAAAAGTATAGTTTTAAGAAAGTGTTCAACTTTGTCTAACTTCCCCTATTTATCTTTAGTGGGTGTCAAATCAATGGGGTCCACACCTCACAAATAAGAAGGGCATAAAAGACAATTGGCTTGGGAAAGTTCTCCAAAAGTGGAATGGGGACACTTATTTTGGGACGGAGGGAGTAGGAAAAGAAAAAATAAAACTAAAAAAGAAGCATAATTGCTGGATATTTGATCCCTTTCTGAATAAAATCACCATATCCCCCATTTCTTAAGCTTCACCTTGGCAGACCTTATGTGAATTAGCGAAGTCCTCAGTGGATGAAAACCAACCCAGAGAATTTGTAGAAATCTCCCTCTTTGCAGAATCTGTAACATCAACCCATATATTTGTAATAAGTTATTTAATAATTAATTTATTTTTTTTGAAAATGAAAATACATTGCATTATCAGGAAATTTTATCATGATAATAATTTCTTGCTGACTTGGCAACATTATGTGCCATTTGCACACATTCTCGTAAGATCTTCTAATAGATAGGCTCTTTTTGTCACATACCAAAATTGATCGAGGAAAAACATGAGTGAACAATCCCATTAAGTTTGATTTCAATTCTTAAAATGATAGCTGGAGCAAAGGGGTTTTTCTATTGGCTAGTTTTGAATTGGGCGAGAAAAATTCTGAACTTTGTTGTTTATTAAAGGTGGATATGTGCAAGTGGTTTGATTGATAATCTTGCATTTAAGCAAACAAACCCAAGCAATTGGAACAAAGGCTGAGTTTGCTCCATTGAATTAGGTTTCCCCTCTGTAAGAGACAGATAAATTCCGATTGAGAATTTGATTTAGCTTATTATTTGATGTTTGTAAAAGGTTTGACAAAAGGATTAGGGTTTGAGACCATTGTTGGTCTAGAAAAGATGGCTATTCAGGATGATACAGGTGCTTTTTATTTTTTGGTGGCTTTTGAAGCCAAGGCCTTTTAGGAAGGGACCAATTGGTTTGTTCAATTACTTACATGTATGTTTCAAAAGAGTTAATGAAGGCGATTGCTAGATTTGATTCACACAAAAAGGTGAACTGACAGCATAGGGACCTCTGAAGAAACTATGACTGGATCAAACAAATCAGATGACCTGACTATTCAGAGTCGTAAGTAGGTTTTGCCTTGCTGCTGATCCAATTCCGTATTTCCAATACTTCAACCATCTTTGAAGTCACTTTTTCTTGAACCTTGTATGGGATTCATGAAAATTAGTGAATGTGAAGTAAATGCACATAGTTGCCAGTGAGATGTGGATGATTTGGTATTTTCATTATTCTGAATTTTAATTTACTACACAATTATGTTATATTGAAGCTTTATGCACTAGTGGAACTATGCTTGACTTTCACCAAAAAATATCTCTGTAAGTGTGCATCTACTTGTCTACTTAAACCAGAGAAAACCATGTATAAGCTTTGGATGGTATTTTCTTCATCAAGTAAATAGGACCAAGATTTTAAGTTCTTCTGATGTACAAGGTTCTGTACTACGTGACTAGGGTAGATTTGTATGTTATGTGGACAAAGTGCATTACCTAGTGCTACTTTTAACTCTCTCTCTCTCTCTCTCTCTCTCTCTCTCTCTCTCTCTTCATATGTACATACATGAATGTGTGTGAGGTGTGCTGTGGGGTAAGAGTATTACTGGGATTAACAAACCAATTGAAATCATTCTGGAGTGTGGCACACAGTAGATGGAGAAGCTGTATAAATCAAGAACGTTGTGGAACTCAAAATTTGTACACTCTTCGTCTTAAAATGAGTGTTCTTTTGGATTTTTCATTTTTCAATGAAATTAAGGAAGTTGACTTTTAGCAATTTTAGTCACGCAAATACATAATTACCCTTAGTGTCCACCTTATAGCATAACAAGTGCACCTTGGATATGATAGTTGGTAATGGCGAATTTAGCAACTTCATTAGAAAATGGACACATATTTTAGGACTATTTTCTCAAAAAGGGTCACCTCATTTCGGGGAGGGAGTATTATTTCTTTATGTGAGGCACTGTCGATAGAAGTCTTTGACATACACGTATCCATTCAAATGCGTCGCAAACAGATGTACTGTACATGCATCAAACTTTTGGTTTGGCTAGAAGTAAACTAACAAGTTACCCTGTCATGTGCAGTCACTGTAACTCCCAAGAAGAACATAGAAGAATCAAGAATAGAGCAGCTCAGTGAAACTGAATCGAGCCAACAACGTTCAGATAAGAATCCAGCTTCATCACCAAGCCTAGCAGCTGAATCTGGATTACAAACAAACGGAGAGAAGACTTTGATGGATGCCGTGAAGCCTAAGCACAAGAGGAAAAAGAAAGGATCCTCCAAAGTAGGTGCAAGTTAGTCAACACTAGACAGCCTATCATCTTTCATAGGCATATATTGTACTACTACTCTCTTGTTTTGGATCTCTGTAATATCCTTTTTCTTAGGCTAGGCTTGAATCAGGAGACATCGGCTTTATACTATTGGTGCTTCATAGTTGATACATGCAAAATATTTAGAAAATTTGTTTTGTAGGATCATTCATTTGATGTACTACTGTTACTACCTATGAAGTATATACAGTTTTTTGGGGTTCGAAATGGTTCTCTTAACTACTTAAAACCGAATATATCCTATTGAGAGATTGTGTTCGCAAGGATTTGGTGCACCTGGGATTGCTGGAATCATGTTTCAGTTCTGATCGATTATTTGTTGATACATGTTTTATTGCATTCTATTTCTGTCAGAACGGGAAGTTCTTAAGCTGGACCATGGCATTATGGCAGCAAAAAGGTTGGAGTTTAAGGTGTAAACCTTTGGCATTGTTGAGGTAAAGTTCTTAAGCTGGACCATGGCAAAGACGATAACTTCCTGATGCCAAAGACGACGATAACTTCAAGTTGTTGCACCTCACCCTTGTCATGGTTGAGGAAAATCGTGCAATCTCCTGATGCCAAAGACGATAACTTCCTGATGCCAAAGACGAAGTGATGTGATTTCCTGATGCCAAAGACGACGATATTATACAAATACACATCACCTTATGATTTCCTGATGCCAAAGACGACGTGATGTGATTTCCTGATGCCAAAGACGACGATATTATACAAATACACATCACCTTACGATTTCCTGATGCCTAAGACTAATGATTTCCTGATGCCAAAGACGATGATATTATACAAATACACATTATGATTTCCTGATGCCAAAGACGACGATATTATACACATACACATCACCTTATGCCAACAGCGACACTTTCCTGATGCCTAAGACTAAGATATTATACAAATATTTGCAGCCGAAGGCAACACAGGTTACAGTCTCACACAAGTTTTTCTTACAAATTCAACTGAAATTGGGACAAATTCATCTTTTTCCAATTACAATTTCAAGCAGATTTTTTCAAGCCCAAGGCAATGAGAACAAATCGAAAGTAGTCATACATATAAGCTGACTTGAAGAGCTGCAATTTTTGGTCATTCCATGGAGGATACCTAAACCAAAAATCAATCAGAAAGTTCCTTCTCAGCACTGCCTTTTCATGGGTGAAAGTATCAAATGAGAACTTCCCATGGTAACCTCCAAATCCGCTCTCCCCAACTCCTCCAAATGGTAACGTGTCCGCTGCATACTGCGCTCGAAAAAAAGTTACGGGGTTTTTTAGAACCGAATAACAAATAGAGCTACTCGAATTTGACTCGTGTTTGGTTCGGCAAAAAGCGATTAAGCTCAAATCGATAAGCGTACAACACGTTTTTCTTTTAAAAATATCAAGCTACTCAAGCTCGACTCGATAAAAAACTTGTTTGAGATTGGTGTTTCTGAAAGAAAATATAGAAGAAGTTTAAGAAATACTTGAACGATGGTGTCATTGAAAGTGATGCTTCCTGAAGATGTCTCAGAAATCATCCTTGTCTTCAATTTTTCATTGTTTGTGTAGGCATAGATAGCAAGTGGCTTTGGCCTTGACTTGATGAATTCCAAACTATCTTCAATTTTCTCCAACTGCAAAAAAGGAAAAAAAAAAAAAAAAAGATTATTTACAAGAAATGCAAGTTAGAGGGTATTTAATTTAAGTAGGTTGCAGACAATGTTGTTAATTCTTACAGTAATAATAGGAAGCAAGGGGCCAAATATTTCTTCAGTCATGATTGCAGCTTTAAGGGGTGGATCCACCAAGATTGTTGGCTCAATAAACCTACATTTACAACTACTTTAGAAAATAATATTTCTTCCGTTCCGAAATATGTATTTATTTTGGTTTTTGCTGGACGTTCATTTTCAGAATAAGTCAAAATTTAATCAAGTAGACAAAAAAACAAAGTCAAAATAAGACTATTTTGAAACAAGAGGACTAATATATAGATCAATTTTTCTTTGTTTTGTTTTTAAATTTTTAGTTTATAATTTGCTTACAGATTATCGTCGTCGAAAGAACCGCCATGTACGATGGAAGCTTTGACCATAGGGTCATTTAAAAGATTTGTCAATCTCAAAAATTGTTGTTTGTTGATTATCTTGGCAACGCTATTAGATTCTTTTGGATTTTCTCCAAAAGTTTTTTTGGTGCAAACCTTCAATAATTCCACCTAAACAAAAAAATAAACATAAGAAAATGTTATAATTACCATTTTATAAATATTTAAAATTTCAAGGAATTATTATAATTAATATATACCAATGTGGATGCGAATTTCTTTTCAACAAGGATATAATCGATTCCAATGCAAGCTTGACCTGCACATGCCCCGAATTTACCGCCAACAATTCTTTTCATCGCTATCTATAAAAGAGAAACATTTGCAAATTTTTATTATAAGAGAGAAAAAAAACTTTTATAAATCATATGCTTGACAATTTTGATATAAAGTCATTTTTAACTAAAGAGTTTATTTTAAATAAACATTTTCTTTAATCGTAGCTTTTGTTTAGGCACTGTCATTTGAGTTGACTAAAATACCCACGTAAGACTTATGTGACCATCTTTAGGCATTCTTTTTAATCAGTGTCTTTTTGGTATTTTAATTGACTATATTACCCTTATTGTTCTAAGACCCTCTTTGTACATAAAGATAATTATTAAAATTATAGGTAAATTACTCATAACCCCCTCAATTATGGGTCAGGTTTGATTTGCCCCCCTCAACTACCAATTGAAGCAGTATGCCCCCTTCAACTATAATATTTTCTTAAATTGTATATTCTATTTAGACACCGCAATCTGAATTCACGAAATTTGTCCACCAAAGACTCACGTCACCATGTACGTGTGATTTTTACCATAATATTGAAAATAAAGATAATAAATTATTTTAGTGATCATCTTTATACATAAAGATGGTCTTAGAACAATAAAGGTAATATAGTCAATTGAAACACCAAAAAGACACTATGGTTAAATAGAATGCATAAAGATGGTCACATGAGTCTTACGTGAGCATTTTACGTCAACTCAAATGGCAGTGCCTAAACAGAAGCTACGATTAAAGAAAATGCAATAGTTGAGGGGGGCATATTACTACAATTAGTAGTTGAGGAGGACAATTCAAACTCAACCCATAGTTGAGGGAGGTTATTTGTAATTTACCCTAAAATAATTTCTTATTTTTATTTTGAATATTATGGTAAATATCATACATACAGATGGTGATGTGAATCTTTGGTGGACAATTTAAAAACCCCGATGTCTAAATAGAAAGTGTAATTTAAGATAATGTTATAGTTGAAGGTAGCACAGTGCTTCAATTGATAGTTAAGGGGGGCAATTCAAATCTAACCCATAGTTGAGGGGGTTATTTGTAATTTACCCTTTTAAATATACACTTTTTCAATATCTAAAAAGTGAATAAACTGTCCGTTAACATAATGCTTGATACATATCAATGATTTTTTTAAATCATTTCATTCAATAATGAAGTTTTTTAGAGCACTTGTGTAAAAAAAACAAAAAATAATGCTGACAGCGAGTTAAAAATTAACTTCTTAAATAAAATAATAATTTAAAAATGTAGTTGATATATATTAGACATTTTATCATAATTTATATTTTATGTATTTTTTAGATCTTAAAAAGATGTATTGATGTCTGTTAAACGTGGTTTGGATATCTACCAATCAAATGACTCAAAATTAAAACTCCATCAATTGGGCATCAATAAAATTTTTTCTGATACAAATTGTAGGATCTACTCCCTCCGTTCCACCGAAGAGTCCACGTTTGAAAAGTCTAATAATTAAAGAATATATAATAAGCATTAAAGTTGGTCATAATTACAAAAGTGATTGAGCATAATCAATATGTTAATATCAAATGTGGAGGGTAAAGTTGAAATGTTATGAAAATTGTAGACATAATTTTTGAAAGTAGTTAAACATCCTAAAATAGTATAGTTGACTCTTTATTTAGAACGGAGGAAGTATAAAACTCTATCCATCCTAAAAAATAGTCTCATTTAAAAAAAAAAAGTCAAATCTAGTACAAAATTAAATCAATATTTAACATATACTCCTTCCGTTCCACCCAAAAAGTCCACGTTTGAAAAATCTAATAATTAAAGGATATATAAGTAGTATTGAAGTTGGTCATAATTACAAAAATATTTTATCATAGTTAATACTATGTTATAAAGTGAACTCTTTGAGTGAAGCATTCCAAAATAATATAATGGATTATTTACCTAAAACAGAGAGAGTATTTATTATTCTTTGGCCTTGGGTAATGAAATTCTAGTTATTAATGCAATATTAAGAATATTGTGAATAACATTTCTTAGAATCTGATCATAAGAATAACTAATTTTTTTTTAAAATTTTTAGTTAATCAAGTTGATCAAAAAAGAGTCAAATCGGTAATATTTTTTTGGGATAGAAAGAATATACTCTATGTTATAGAAACAATGTACAAACTGTTTTCCAGCGTTTGAATTGAAATTAAACAAGATTTTATGCCGCTATGTAATTTTTCGTATCAGCGATTCTCATATCAAAATCTTAAACAGTCAGTAAGTAATAGTTACATGAAAATATATGTGACATGATGAGTATATTTAATTATACCTCTTTATCCCAAGAGCTAGAGAGGGAATCAACGACGGCGGGGCACTTTCCACCCAACTCCAAAGTGATGGGAGTTAGATGCTTTGCTGCTGCCGTCATGACGATGCGCGCAACTCGTGAACTACCTGAAACTAACATGCTTTAAGCTCAAAATTTAAATGAATGGTCGAATTAATGCACTTGCTACTAGTGCTAGCTCTCGAGTTTGAACTAGGACTAATGTCTCGATTCTTGAAAAATTAGGGTCAGAACCAAACCAAGTCCAGTGAGAACCGATACTCTGGTCCGATTTTTGTTTCATGAGAGTTTGGATCTAATCCATTACATGCCTCCTACCTGAATGCCATGGCAATGAAATATTTGGATCCTATCATTTTTCAAAATGAATAGATGAAAAGACATTTAGCAATTAATAAAAGGATAAAGGTAAAATTAGTTCATAAAAAAAAACAGAAAAAAAGAAGAAAAAGAGTAAAGAAGAAATATAAATTTGTATTTATACTAGGGTTAGAACTAAAAAGTTAGAAATGTTTATTTATTTCAAAAATTACACGCACATTAGTTATATACGTGTTCCGTTCTTGTTTATATTGACCACTAGATAAAAGTTTCCCGTTTAAAAATTCCTAATAAATATTTCAATAACCACTATCTTATAATATCATTTGTACCCTTATTTAATGTTATTAAAACTAACAAGAAGCAAGAAAATACATAATTAAATACTTAATTTAATTAGAGGTATGCTAATATACATTGAAATTCTAAGTGATTTTGAGACAACGAAAAGAAAAGTAGGCGAGTAGGTCTCTTGTGAGACCGTCTTATGGATCATAATTCGTAAGACGAAACCTCACTCTCTCACAGACAGTCTTTTCTAAGTTTTTGTCAAAATAGACTAATGAAAATGAGGGGAGGGAATATAATACATATGTATTAGTTCAGTCCAATTTTGTTCGGTTCTACACTTGTTAAAATTGAGACCAAAGCAATTTACTGGTTCTTCAAAACTTTGGACCGTGATCAAACCGTAACATTAATGGTGTTCACGGGTTATCCTAGATCACGAACCATGATATATATATATATATATATATATATATATATATATATATAAAATTTTGAGGGGTAGGGCATGGACATTGAAATATTTGGGACTTACATGTGAATATCACATGTACATAAATAGAAAAGGTCAAGAAATATATTATTATTTATTTATAATAATGCTCTATCACCATAAAATAATTTCAATGACGTTGAACATTGATTAATTGGCAAACATAGTAAAGTTATTGTCCTGATAAATTTTTTCCTGAAATAATGGAGTATTAAAATTTATTAAATATAAATCTGTTAGTTGAAAAAATGTATTTTTGAATCTCTATTTTCTAGAGGAAAAAAGAAAGAATATTTTAATTTTGAATTATAGAAATTACATCCATGTATAGAATATTATAAAAATTTAAAAATTAAAAAATGTATAGAAACAAACATACATGTATTAACCACCAATAAAAAATACTTATTTTGAAATGAAAATATTATAATAAACGACTACCAATTTGCATATATTGACAACACTTAACTTTTGTCAGAGATTAAGTCAACACATTTCTATATTCAATAATGATAATTTTTTTTAAAAATATTTTTAAAATATATTAATTAAACACAAAAGTTAAATTGCACCCGTGCATTACACGGACTCTATAACTAGTAAGATAAGAAAGAGAGACTTGATAAGAGAGGATAGTATAAAGTGTGAACCTGTAAAGAAAATCTTGTCCCATTTATGTTCCAAAAGTTGTTCCCCAACTGAAATTCCGCCCTGTATAACCTTGATAGCTTTGGTATCAAGGTAACTATGGATGACATTAGCCAAAAGAGAAGAACATGCCGGAGCTAGCTCTGATGGCTTTAGTACCATCGCATTCCCGGCAGCGATCGCTCCGATCATTGGTTCCAATGATAACCCTACATAATTTATCTAAAATTCAAGCTTTTTGTAAAGGAGAATAGAGTTTGGCTGCGTTGGTACATCCAGCTAACATTTTGTAAAAAAAAAACAGACCAATTAATTTATCAAATACATTTGTAAGAAAAAAGCTGTGGTTCAAATACAAATAAATTAATATCCATCGAGTAAAACTTTGGGATGTTTTCGACATTGATCAGAAATAATTAATTTATGCTTGTTTAATACCTTAATAATTTCTTACTTTAAACAATTTCTTACTTTAAGCTGTTTATGAAGCTCTTAGATGAAGGGAAAAGGAAAAAGAAAAAAGATAAAGAACGAAAGATAGAAAAAATAAACGAAAAGAATATAATGTCAAAATGATTCTGCATAAGTAAATGGATCAGGTTAATATGTGCTTTAAGATTGAGGATTCTATTTAGGATATCTTGCATTCGGTTACCCACCTTGCAAAGAAAATCAAAGGTGAAATAAATAAAAAGATTTTAAAAGGGAGAACTCAACAGGTTGACTCAGTAACTTGACAATCACTAAGTTCTAATGTGAAGCGATCTCCCGTATTTGACTCTCACTAGATACAAATTTCTTTGGGTCAGAAAGTGGGAATTTTTAAGAGAAGCAATACTAGAATCTCGTAAGGAGTAATATTAGAACTACGAAAAATGTTTAGTGGTTCTAAAACACACATCAACAACTTTTATGGTGATCAAGTACCAATAAGCTACCATTTAGGTGAGGTAGACAATTGTTTAACCAATACGAGCAGACTTTGAAGATGTACACCGGTGAATTTAGAGTTTCGATTAAGAAAATTGTTTAACCAACATGAGCAGGTTTTGAGATATATGTACACCAAATTAGTGCACAAAATAATGATAATTTTCAATGCAACTATTTTTATTAGTGAAAATTTAACAAAGACTCGATAGGAAAACTCTTTTAAATAAGAGGAATATTAGTTAGCAAAATATTGTTAATGGCTAATAATTAAGGGAAAGAAAGTGTTACCAAAGGGAAAGTTCCAAGAAGAGAAAATGAGGACCACACCAAGAGGTTCGGGAACCAATTCTGCTGTCGACGGAAACGCTACTAATGGCAATTTAGCCTGTCAAGTATATCAACTGTCAAATCTCTCTCTCTCTCACACACACACACACACACACTGACACACTGCTAGCTAACAGTATCAGTAGACAGTAGTTCATATTTATTGTGAATTAAATTTTGCACCTAACATAGGATCAGTACATTCTTGATAAAATGTTTAGGTTTTGCTTTGATTATCATCTGTGTAAGTTTTACTGTTTAAGTGAAATAGCCAACTTTTTTCAAAAAAATAGCAAAATTTGCAGATAAGCAGACATAAATCCTCCATTAAAGCTTCCTAAATTTGAACCTTGTTACCATGTCCAACACTTAGCAAATTGTCCAAATAAGTGTTTTTGCAAATAAGGTATTTACATTCCCCTGATAGTTATATATATATTTTTGGTCTTCAACAAGGTGTACCTAACAACATTGGGTCTATGACTAATTAATCATTCCCTCACTCACGGTAAGGTGTCGCCAAAACACATTGGGTTGAGAGTTGAGACTAATCCTTGCTTGTGGTACTGTGCCCAGGGGCGGATCCATGATTTTGGTACCATGTGGGCTTGGTATTTAAAAAATATTATAAACAGTAATAATCGTGTAAAATAACTTCATTTATCGAAAAAAGAAGTTAAATATAGTCGGTGACTTAAGCCTTACCCATTAAACACAAAATAACTACATTTTGAAATATTGTAAAGATATTATTTAAACAGTTAAATTAATTGTCTACATTTTGAGACTAAAATGTGTACAAAATATAGAGATCTAAAAATAGTTACTACAAATTTAGCATGCAAACATATCACATTTTTATCATATAATCAAACTATTAAAGCCTATAAGTTTAAAGAGTTAAACTACAAGAGTTAGAAAATATACCGAGTGAAGGAGAGATTAGAGATGTAAATGTTTGTTGTTTCTTTTGATAATTTGTTAGGAGATTAGAGATAGCACCGAGTGAATGAGGGAGGGAGAGAGATTTTGGATGAGTACTACAGGGTTTCTTGGAGACTTGGTGATTGATGGAGAGAGTGGGTGGAGAGTCTAGTGAGTGAGGGGGTTGACATGTGAGTTTGTGTTACATAAACTTTTATTAAAAATTTTTTTTGTGGTAAATTTTGAGGTGGGCTGGAGCCCCACTCACATGCCCTTTAGATCTGCCCCGGACTGAGCCTACCACTGGCCCAATAAAATTTGTAAATGTATAGAGTGCATATAAAACATGTTTCAAAGTATTGTTCGTCGGCTAGAATGTACAACACTTAAAAACATGCTGCATAACACTTAAGTCATGCTGTAGCCTGCGACTTGCCCAAAAGAATTTGTACCCTGTGAGAGTTGAACACGCGATATCCCACTAAATGAATCGCTTGTGCGATATCCCGCTAAATGAATCGCTCAACACAAGAGGGTGGTCAAGCCACTGAGCTGACCCATTAGATTAACAATTATGTATATATTGTGAACAAATATATAGTCTATTTTCTGTGGACAATGTTTGTATCATTTATGAGATTACTAAACATAAGTGCTAAATACAACACTTCCTTGGAAAAATATCATTTTGCCCCTCATTTGATGTAAATGAGTATTTACACCACCCCCGTCAATTTTATATTTAGCGCAAATGGACCCCCTAGGGGTGGAATTTGGGATGGTTGCCTAGGGGTGGCGGCTCTTCCAGTGATGGCCGCCTAGGGGTGGCGACTCTTTCATCTTCCGTTAAAATTTTAACAAATTCATTAAATTTTTAATGGAATTGTGAATTTTAGGGGTTGAAAGTTAAAAAAAAAAAACTAATAGAATAATGGATGGCCGCCTAGTCTAGGTGGATGTTTAGAATATGGCCGCCTAGGGGTGGCGGCCTTGCCTAATTTTCTAATTTTTTAAAATTTTAAATTTTTTTGTTGCATTTATAACACTAGTAAATATAAATTTTCACCAAAAAAATATGGGTATAATAGTAAATTCGCCGGGAGAGGTGTTGTATTTAGCACCTCCCTTACTAAATTGTGAATCAAATTATCCAACAAACTAATTAGGTGCCGAACCCTTCAGTGCCCTAACAATTTCGTGAACTTTTTATTTTCTAGCAAAATTATTGTAAAGGAAAAAGTAAATGCTTACCGTTTTGTTGGACATCCATCCCTTCAAGTTTTCCAATGCATAATTTACAGATTTCACCAATGTTCCTATCTGCAAAAACCCACATAATGAGAAAGAAAATTACACGTTTACACAAAAAATTTGACTAATTTGTGCTTTAAAATAAATTCTAAAAATTTATACTGTATAGTAAGTTTTGTCTCAATAATCATCGATTTACTCATTTCTTAGAGTTATTATTTAGATAGTTTTTTAGATAGAATATAAATGTTATATATACGTTGATGTTTATACTATACGGTAGACATTAATTTCAATATATTTTATTTTTTATTAGTGTAGCATTGCTCGATAAGATACGATGTTGATGAGAAAGCAAAATGTACTCCATCCACAACATTAAGAGTAGGTTTTTTGTCTAATCCGTAAGACGGTATGCCACTCTCTTATAGTTCAATTCACCAACACACAGTGGGTAGGTGATCAGGAATTTCCTAAGTTTTTGCCCTACACTAAAAGAGTCCAATTAAGAATGCAAAATTTTCATCAAGTTGGATAGGAATGATATATCATTTCTTAGTTGAGATCTCATCCTCGCATCCAAACCTGACCAAAGGGTGTATATGAGAACAGTGACAAAGTTAGAAACTTTTTGTAAGGAAGGCTAAACTTTTACTATTTGTTGGGTATTTCAAGTGGGCTGAGAAAGGGTCGGGTGAATCGTTAATAAGTGTGCGAGAAAGTTTCACCTTTTAAGCTAGCTTTTGGGTTAAGAAGGTCTAATAACACCTAACACATACTACTGGTATGTTACAACATCTCCGCCCTGTATTCCGGGAGATACGGGTTTTGCTACTGACCAAGAGGGTGGGTGATAAAGTCTAGACCCTTTGAGATGTTTATTTACGAACAATATAAACGAAGATTGAACATGAATTAGGAAGGGATGATATATATACCTCATCTTTATAGGCTTCAACATGATGTTTTCCAAGGTCTTGTTTAAGAGCCTTGAAGATGTCGCCTTCTCTTTCCTTAAGGAGAGAGAGTAACCCTTTAAGCTGTGACCTTCTCCAAGATGCTTCCTTTGTTTTACCAGAATTGTAAGTTTCCCTCAACTCCTCTAAATCTGCTTCTAAATCCCTCACGGCTGCAAATACTTCCATTTTGATGAAAGAAAATGATTTATTCAATTTACTCTTATGACAAACCCATCTATATATATTGCCATCTTCTTCTGGCTGTTTCATTTGCATGGCGGATCTAAAGGGCATGTGAGTGGGGGACTCAAGTCTCACCTAAAAATTTCCCAATAAATAAATAAATAAATAAATTATGTAATCCAAACTCACACACCAACTACGTACATCACTCACTCCATTCTCCACCAACTCTCTCTCCATCAATTATCAAGTCTCCAAAAAAATTATGCAGTACTCATTCAAAATCCCTCTCTCCCTCGATGTCATCTCTGATCTCCCACCAAATTATCAAAAGAGCCAACAAACATTTACATTTCCGATCTCTCCTTTACTCGGCATATTTTCTAACTCTTGTAGTTTAACTCTTTAAATTTCTAGGCTTTGATAGTTTGATTATATGAAAAAAAAATGATATATTTGCATGCTAAATTTGTAGCAACTATTTTTAGATCTTTATTTTTTTTTTACACATTTTAGTCCAAAAATGTTGATATTTAATTAAAATATTTAATCGTTATCTTTACAATATTTCAAAATGTAGCTTTTTTGAATTTAATGAATAAGGCTCATTAAGTCACCGACTATATATAATTTTTTTGATAAATAAAGTTATTTTATACTATTATTATTGTTTATAATATTTTTTAAATACCAAACTCATGTGATACTAAAATCCTACCCCAGATATGAACTGACAAGACTATCTGGTAGCTGGATTTAATAACGAGACTGATTCATATCACAACCATATATTAAAGAGTAGTTTCAAATAATGGGGTTTTTTTTGGTTGGAAGACTTAATTACATCCCAATCAGCTGGACTCATTTATTTTTGAGAGTAGTATATCAACTAATCTTCTTCTTCTTCTTCTTCTTTTTTTTTTTTTTCTTCGAGAATGGTAGTACAAGGTGGGTTTGGCTAACATGCACTTTAACAATTTATTTAAAAAAGAGTTTTGCTAATGAGGGCTCCCTCCGTTCCATTTAAAGAGTTTACGTTTAAAAAGTTTAATAATTAAGAAATATATAAATAATATTAAAATTAGTCATAATTATAAAAATATTTTAGCATAGTTAATATGTTTGTACCAAATGTGAAGGGTAAAGTTCATTTTTAAAAAAATTGTAAGCATAATTTTTAAAGTAAACTTTTTTATTGAAATATCTCAAAATAGGAAACTCTTTACGTAAAACGAAGGAAGTAATTTTAAAGTTTCCATTAATGGAAATAGACTCTTCGAAAACTTTTCCTATTTATGTTGAAAACAACCCGGCCCGGGCCCCTATATATTTTGGTTAGGTGTATGATGACAAGCTGATTAATTAATGCGATTGGTGCCCGAAGTGTCTATTATTGTTATCCGCATTTGGTTTACCTTGTAGATACTTAATTAGGTTAAAGTATAATGAGAAATTTGCTAATTAATGTGCATTAGATTTTTAAAAATTTGACACGTGTAGTCCGTTTTTGAAATACAATTTTTTGTAAAACATAGATTTTTTGGAGCACAACTTATTTTACACAATTTCTTATGGATGCATTTGAAAATTAGTTTAAATTTAGGGATGGATTTAGGATTTTAGTACAAGGGGTTGATATTTAAGAAATATTATAAACAGTAATAACCGTATAAAATAATTTCAATTATCGAAAAAAAAAAGTTACATATAGTCGGTGATTTAGAGCCCGTTTGTTCGTGCGTTTTGGCCAAAACGCAGTGTTAAAACGCAGCTTATTCCTCAACTTAGCGTTTCAATGCTGCGGTAGAAAAAGCTACGTTTTTAAAACGCAGCTGCGTTTTAAAACGCAGGAATTTCTAGTTTTTTCCTAAAACACAGATTTTAAAATGCAATAAGGAATAAAAAGCAGCGTTTTGACATAATATCACAAACGCATTTATAAGAAAAAAAGCTGCATTTTAAATAATCTGCGTCTTAGAAATGCTGCGTTTTCAAAACGCTACACCAAACGGGCTCTTAATGAGCCTTACCCATTAAAAATAAAATAAAATTATATTTTAAAATATTGTAAGGATAACTATTAAACATTTTAATTAGATGTCAACATTTTGGGACTAAAATGTTTTACTACAAATTTAGCATGTAAATATATCACATTTTTTTAATATAATCAACTTATTAAAACCTAGAAATTTAAAGAGTTAAACAACAAGAGTTAGAAAGTATGCCGAGTGAAGGAGAGATCGGAGATGTAAATGTTCGTTATCTCTTTTGATAATTTGGTGGGAGATTTTTTTGAAGATTTGATAATTGATGGATAGAGAGTAGGTGGAGAGTGGAGTGATTGAGGGAGTTGGTGCGTCAGTTTGGGTATATATATATATATATATATATATATATATATATAAATTTTGAGGTGGGCTTGAGCCCACTAACATGCCCTTTAGATCCGCCATGGTTTAAAAGGTGATTTTTCATCTCATAGTTCCAAATGGAGCGTCTGGACAAAAAGCTCCAAGACGAAGCTGACTTTTCATTGTTACGGGACACTTTACGAAACATAAACTTTTAAATTAAACTAAAACAAAATATAAAACATAAATTAAACTAACCCGATTTTGATGAAATTTTTCTTTGCCGGAAGAAAGAGATGAAATTATCTAAGAGAGAAAATGTTCTGAAGAAAGATTGTTGTGAAAATTTTTTGATTCAATTTTTCCATTTTTTAGAAAAAAAATTGGGGGTTTACTGAACACTTTTTAAACTAGGGGGGCTGCTAAAATTTATTAAACTTGAGGGGGGCTGCTGTTGATTTTTTAAACTTAAAAAATAAGGGCATAAAATGGTCATTTTACATAAAAAGGGGTGGTATTTGGCAAGGGGGGGTGGTATTTAGATGTACTCTCTACCAAACTTTTCGTCTTGGGTCCAAAAAATTCATCCATATAATTTGTGTGAACAGTGATACTACTCCCTCAGTTCTTAAATTATTGTCTTTGGTTTTTTTTTTTTCGTTTCAAAACCTTTATTTTATTTGAAAGTTTTCTTTTTAAGATAACACTTTTATCACTTTACCCTTACTTTTCCTTCTTATTTTAATTATGATCTATATACACATGGACATTAAAGGAAATTACCACTATATCAATATTAATATTCAAGTCAATTTTTTTATTTAATCCGTATGCGAGTTAAATAAGATAATAATTTAGGAACGGAGGGAGTAATATTTCTAGAAAAGGTCTAAATTTAGTGCCACCACAAAAAAATTTAAAAAGGGTTAATGCACATTAATTTAATAGAGGGCATGACACTGAAACGTTTCGGGGAGTGACGCTAGAATTTTATCCATTAAAATTTTAACGAAATCTTGATAGCGGGTTTTTTGGACCTTTTGCATAAAATGTAATGTATAGTTAATTACACAAATTACATGGATGAGTTTTTAGACCTCTCCAAATGCAACCGTTGATTTGATCCTATGTGACGAGAGCCCCACCACTAAAATGATACTCCCTCCGTTTCAGGCAAAGAGTCCACTTTTGACTTTTTTTGGTCAAGTAAGTTAAAGTTTGACCAATAATTAACATAAATCTAGTGATTTTTACAAAGTTATTAAAGTTGTAATCCATAGTATTATTAAGATAGTTTTTAATTAATGAAATTTTATTTCTTAAAATATAAGTAAAGTATGTAAATTTTTTATTTAATTTAGTCTTATGTTGACTTCTATAAAAGGAAAGTGGACTATTTGCCTGGAACGGAGGGAGTAGTTAATTAAAAAAATGCTGACTAGGATGCATTCACATTTTCAACTAAAATGTAAAAAATCAAGAGTCTAATTAAGAATGTGAAAAAATTTAGTTGACACATCTTATATGTTAGGATCTTTTGTATAAATTATTTTTGATGATGATATTTATGTTAAAATTATTCCCAAAAGATTATAATTTTTATGTACAAGAGTTTTCAATCTTTTTCATCAAGAAATGTACGTTAGCTTTTTTAAAGAAAAAGCTAAGTGAAGAAGCAACAAAACAGCTAAGGTTAAGCAGCAAAACAACTAAAGTTCAGCAACAAATTAAAATAACTATGCTTAAGCAGCAAAACAACTAAGGTTAAGTAGTAAAATAAGCTTAAGCAGCGAAATAGTTAAGGTTAAGAGCAGAAACAACAATGAAATTATTCAAAAAATTCATTAAGAACAATAAAGTCATTTCAAGGTGTTACTACAAAGAGAAACCCTAATTAGGGTAACACCAAGGCCGTGAGTGACAAGTGGGTTTATGAGACAAAATGAACAAAGCAACCCTAAACAGGTTGTCAACTGAACAAAGACTAGACAAGTTGAACTGTGAAATTTTCAAGTTACAAACTAGAGCTGTTGCATAACAGCTCTTTCCTTCATTCAGTGCCTTTAAAAAAGATCTCTCTCCATGAAGAAAATGCATCTTTCCAAGAGGCTCTCAAGCAGCTCTTACACAGAAAATACAGCTCTAAGAAGAGAGAAAGTATAGTGAGAAATACAAAAGAGCAGCAGCAACAAAGTATAGAAAATAGCTGTTACTTTCTACATTGAAAGATCACATCAAGGACTGTTCTTGCAAGACTCAAAAGCCACTTCAACACTGAAGATTCCAGCATCAAAGATCTAGAACGAAGCTTTCTTTAGACTACTTAAGAGTCATTTTTTAGAAAGCAAAATCATCTTTTTGTGAACTTAGTAAAGTGTCCTAGTTGGGTTGTCAACTAGTAGAGGAAAACATATGTTTTCTTGTTTAAAGAACCTACTTGGAGAGCCAACTGGTTGAATAGAAAATAATTAGAGAATTCATTCGACCTCAATAATCTGTGTAATTGGAAGAATTATAGTAAATTATTGCCTCACAAGAGCTAGAGGGCTGTGAGGGGTAGATGTAGGACTGAAGATCCGAACCACCTTAAATTCTCGTGCCAATTTCTTTGACCCTCAAACTCTTTACATACTGTCCTGCATATTTGCATACCATTTTTACATTCAATAACTTTACAAACTATTTCTGGTGTGCATAACTTTTTATCAAAGATTAAATTATTTATCAAAGTGATTATGTACTGCATCATGTATAAGGGACCCCTCAATATCCACAACTACATTGACATTTTTTTTTTAAAAGTTTGTAAATTCCAAGTGACCCTCAATTTTTTTCGCATTTACATTTGTATTGGTGGTGCTCTAAGGACTAAATGAGTATATAGTATAGTAATTCACCTTTTCTTCTTTTGGTTTCCCATAGTGTCAAACACAATTTTATTTTTCTTAACACCTAACAAAGTATGTGGCAAAATGGTATTGGTTGATTTGTCATTAATAGAAAATGAAATTTTGAATTTCACTTAATCCATACCTTGGTTAATGAATCACGTACTCTATCTGTTCTAAAATTATTGTCGTGTTTGACTTTTTATAATTGAACTAACTATTTTTTAAATAAAAATTTAATGTTTATTCTTTAATTTTTTTCAAAATAAAAAAATATGTATTTTGTAATACTTTATTGTTGCTACAAATTACGTATTTTATAATTTTTAAAAAAATTAAAAAATAAATATTAAATTTTTACTTAAAAAAATTAAAAATGACAATAATTTAGGAATAGAGTGAGTATGAAAATTTTCAGCCTTTCGGTTCATTACATTTATTCGGCTCACCAAGACCAAGAGTTCCTTACACTTATCCCACCTTCCAATTTCCAAGAGTTCCGTACGACTGTATGTATATTTGTATTCATGTTTTTGTTTTTCACCATTTATGTAATGAGCCACCCTTTTTTAATCTTTCTCTCGAAATGCTTTTTGTTTGATCAAACTGATTTGCCCGTTCTTGGGTTAAATAAATTATAATTACACAATACCCATACATGCCTTTTCTCCTTGGTGAATAATGTGATTTCTTTCTTGACCTAGGAGGGTTTTATAAAGGCCTCAAATTTGGGGCTAAATTTGTTTGTAGTTTTGTTGTCAAAAGTAGAATCCAAAGGATCTGTTCAGTGGATTGAGCATTGATCAGTTATTGTCTAGAGTAATCTATTTAATAGATTAATCTCTTATTTGATTTTTACATGTTTATTACTGTAAATAAAGATTAGTCTGTCTCGATTCTTATAGTAACATGTACTCTCTCCGTCTCGAATAAACGTTCTTAGTGAATAAAATACAGGAATTAAGAAATATAATTAATGATGTATTGTAAAATATGTTCTGACCATAATACCCATAAACATTAATTGAGTTTAACTATTTTAAATAATTGAGTCTCTTTGGGATGCGTTATATTAAATGAAACTTTAAGGATATATTAGGAAGAATGATAGAGAATAAGTAAATTTTTGAACATTAGTTGAGATATTCTAAAATAAAAAATATAAACATTTATTCGGGACGGAGTACAATATTGTAAACTGAGATTAATCTCGAATCTAATTTAGTATTAAAACATCTTGTCAAAAAGTTTGACAATCTGAAAACAATGCAAGAGTACAGAACAAAGAACAAGTGAATAAGTGATAGCAGATGGGACCCTATCTTTAATTAGCCCTTTGTTGTTTGGGTAGATACACGATTTCTTAAATTGTTTTTGGGGAATAAAATGCCAGCAGGAGACATGTTTGAACAAAATGGGAGTCTTATTGCTTACTTTGATTTTTGGCTTAAATACCATTTTGTTCATTTTATTTTCACCTAAAATTTATTAAGTTCACTTTATTTCTTTTTTTCACAATTTAATCATTTTATTTGGACTGGAGAATCAATAAACTCACTCAATCAATGAACTTATTGATTGAAAAAGTACAAATAGAATGATTAAACTGTGAAAAAAATAAAGTAAAATAAGCTTATTAAATTTTTTAAAAATTAAGTGATAAAATTAATATTTAAGCCTTAATTTTTTCTGATTAAAGAAATGAAAGAGAGAAAGAGAAATAGTATTTTGATATACTTCATACGTTTGGTCAACTAAACTATCGGATAGATTTTTGTAATAGTAGGGGGTGGAGGTGGAAGTGGAGGTGGAGAGTAAAATATTGTTAAATTATTGCTACTAAAATAATTTAAAAAATGAACTGTATTAATAGTATTTGAATGTGACAGACAAGAGTAATAATAGCAAGGACACTGGTTTGATGGTGCACAGCACGGGCCATGGGCTTTCACATTTAATCAACCAACTAAGTACACTCACATTTAGAGAAGTAGCAGAAAGAATCTCCCCTTTTTTTTTTTTTTTTTCTTGGGCGGCGCTAGACAGCTTTTGTAAACCGAAAATTGCTAAACCGATGCGAAAAATGAGCTTAAAATATTAAGACATCATCTTTTGACTTAAAATTTTGGCTATTTTTAAGAGATACTTAATTTATTAAGTGATATAATATTGTATTATCAAACAATCTTATTTTTAATATCACTTAAAACTTTTCTAATTAAGCTCTTAATTGGGTTACCAAACATGCCCATAGCTCCCATACGCTAAATGCAGCCATGATGAAATTACTTGTCATTTTCGTTGTTTAAATAAAATTACAGCCGCCCCCTATCTTTAGAAAAGTTATAGCCACCCCCTAGAAAATTATACTTAGCCCACCCTAAAATGTTTACACTTAACCCCTTTAATTTTTTTTTAAATTAGACGGATGACCCTCTCTCCTCTCTCTCTCTCTCTCTCTCTCTCTCTCTCTCTCATCCGAAATATTTTGTCCAAATGGCTACTAACTCGGAAGGGTGATCCAATTCAAACAAATCAGAGGTAATTTTGTTAAATTATTCAGTTATTTAGTTTAAATATGTATGCTTTCGTCATATTTGTGTTAATTAAATTTTGTTGGCTTAGTTATTTACTTCGAAATTGTATGCTTTTGTTATATTTTGCGTTAAATATGATTTTTTTGGCTTAGTTATTTGTATTAAATATACATTTAAAAAAAAAAAGTGACATGCGCATGAACCAGACGCATGTCTAGGGGTGCATGCGCCTGGTCTGGGCGCATGTCCCCCCATTTTTCGTTTCTTGCACTTTTACCACCTGAATTTTTTAAAATTTGAAAAATTGGCACATTACCCCCTGAGTTTGTTAGTTTCGTTAAATTGTTTAAGTAAATAGAATTTTACAATTTCCCCCTCTGACTTTGTTAATTTAGATTAAATTTTTAATTGAATGGAAAATTTGCACTTTACGACCCTTAATTTAACTTTGGCACCTTTTGTATTACACATATAAACACATAAGTTCATTTCAATTGATACGTTAAATAAATATTTGTGAGCGGGTCTATTAAGCGAATTAATATTATTAGTTGTATTATTTATAGTTAATTAATTAATATTAAATGTTGCTTATAATGGCTTAATTAAATATTTGTTTTAGGTCTATTAATTGAATTAATATTATTAGTTGTATTATTTACAGTTAGTTAATATTAAATGTTGCTTATACACGCTTAAATAATTACATGATTGTTATCCAATAGATGAAACACTTTAGCCGGATGTGAGCGGGTGTTTTGTTACAGACACAATATTTGAGAGTATAGCGGTGGTGAGGGTATGTATTATTGATACAGGACACGCAAATAAGATGTATTTCGTAATCAAGCGACATAGAAGTAGGAATAAACGCAAAATTGTGTGTTTTAGTTACGAAAGAAGTGGATTTCTCAGATACATTGGACATGCTGATGAGAGTGAAAAAAAGTTCATGGGTTGAATAAAATAGGTTGTCCCTTTGAGGTTATTGCAGTGCAACAACTTGGTGGTAATCTTGAAAAGTGCATATTGGCGAGAATCGTTGACACAACCACCAAATTATTCCGTATGGACAGTGACACAAATCGAGATCGTCACTAAAAGAAGATTTATGAACTAGTTAAACAATTTACCCAAGAAAATATGAAGCCCAAGCAAATCAAGAATCATCTGCTTGCTACAGATCCCGAGAATGTGACCTTGCTACGCCAAGTACAGAATTTGGTACAGAAATTCTGAAGGGATAACATGGGGGAAGCAACACTAATGCAACATTTCTTCAGCTTGATGCATAAGCATGACTACCACCATTGGGAAGAATTTCACGATGATTCGGTCATTCTCAAATACATCCTGCTAATGCGCCCAAAGTCAATTGATTTGTTATAAAAGTTTCCGGTATGTTCTCATTTTGGATGCAATGTACAAAAAAAAGAGAGTACAAGTTGCCGTTGTTGGAGATTATTGGAGTGACACCAATGGGGAAAAATTTTCACATCGTGTTCGGCTTCCTTCATGACGAGACTACTTATTTTTTCATGTGAGTATTGGAAAAGTTGCAAAAGTTGTTTGAACTTCTGGAGATTTATCTATAGCTATTTATCACTGGCAGGGAGTTGGCTTTAATGAAAGCCATTCAGTATTTCTTTCTCGATGCCCAACTTATGCTATGTCGTAGACATATATCGAATAATGTGGAGAAACATGTGATTCAAAATTATTTTTATATTAACTGAATTGAATCTTTGTTTATTAGAAGTTACAATATAATTTTTTTGTTTATCATCACATATTAACTAATGTGTATCCCAATTGTGTGATTCGGGTCGCGAGTACTCATTCGCAGATGAAAAGATGGTTAGGCTCAGCGACAGGGGGTTTCAACACTATATTCCCGAAGCTCCACAAAAATATTGAGATGCAGCTGAACGAGATAAAGGCCAAATTCGAACAATCGCTAACAGTTGTCCATCCACTCACTAAAAAAAGTTGGGTGTTTCGACAACTTGCTTGCGTTGTATCTCACAAGGCATTGGACTTGATGACCAAGGAGTGGAGTAAGCTAGACGAACTAAAGAAACACAAGAAAGTCGAAGATATGACCCAGATTGTTGCATATTGCGAATGTCCCATGGCCTACCATGTCTTCATGAGATGATTAGGGCTAAATCCTCCCTAATCCCTATTGATTCTCAAGACATCTGTCCTTTTTGGAGGACTTTAGATATGAAGGCGACTGAGGAATTATCTACGACAAGACGTAGTGGGGAGGATTTGATTGCCGATCTGTAGTCTGAGATTGGTTGTGTTTGACCGACTTGGGACTGATGGTTGCAACTTGGTATCAACGAATTGTACAGTGTTTCTCAACCGAAGCAGGGTGCACCCATTTCTTGCCTCTACAGTCACGTCTTGGTGGTCATCAAGCCCCAACTGAATATATTAACCTAGTGCTGATTTTTGTTAGGTCTCATTTTATTAAATTTGATTTGAGGGCCTGCGCGCCGATGCCTCCCAGGTGGCCTCATTGGGATTTAATTTGATCCAGACATAGCCTTTTGGGAACATCTTTGGATTCCTCAAAAAGATCTCTACCAACTTGAGCTTAACAGGCATGTATGATATTTTGTTTGTTAATGAAATCGTTATTCTATTAAGTTGATAATGAAATTATTTAATTGCTATTTTATTGAGTTGTTAATGTAGTAATGTAATAATTCATCCATCCTGTAGTAAAAACATTACCTCAAATAAAAATTTAAATAAACTAAAGTAAATAAACTAAATAAACTTCATTAGATAAAATAAAGGAAGTCTATAAACAAAAATACTACATCAACTCAAGTAAACTAAATTAAAACAAGTACACAAACTAAAATATAACTACATCTAATCACGCAGGTGGTCGCATATTTAATTCTCGTCACCCCGTACACGACGCAACAAGTATTGAGCCTGGGAACCTAAATACTGTAGTCACTGCAATAAAAAATAATACAAATTTAGTCAAACAAATATCTGTAACAAGAAATAATAAACATATTTATCTTTCTTATTTTAATACTCACAGATATGGGAGCCATCCGACTAGGTTCAATCGCTTCATCATCAACGATAGAACTGGAATCAGTTCTGACAACCCGAGGATGAGATTGGGGCACAAACCAATTCAAATGCCCACGCATAGCGTCACTAGGTAAATGACACCTAGATAACATAAAACGTTCGGGCTGAATGCAGTGGGTTTGCCACATATCCTACAACCTCCTCGATGGATTGTGCTCTACCACGTATAACTTTGGGTTCAGACCCAAATATATCTTGTTAGGGACTTGAGGAGCGGGCAGGATTGTTTGAACATACCTGAATTATCGTAAACACCGCTCAGACATGTATGCCTTGTAATAGTCCTATAGTGGATGATACCACCAAATAGACTAATCGGGATGGTAACAGTCGGGTCTTCGTGATACGGAAACCATACAATTACCTGTATTAATAACATATAATTTGAATTAAATAATTCTATATATTAATAAAAAAAAGTTATATCTATATATTAATAAGAAATATAAGTTACAAAACAATTTAAATATTTAATATGTTTACCTTACCTCTTGAGTAGTATACTGATCAACTCGTTTTCGGTACGTATTCAGCTTGGCCATTTGTGACCTCTTTCTCGACGTAGTTGTGCGCTAACGAGCTATGTAGGAAAAATCTATTATCCACCCTTCATTATTACCGGGACTGAACTCCGGGAAGTACTCATATATCCAACCCTAAGAAAAAGCAATTTAGTTAATAATAAATTAAAAATTAAAATGATTCAAAATTAATAAATTACACCAACATGAAATATATACTACATTTTATTCAACTTACCTCCAATAGAGTCAGACATCTAGCTATCTGCGTAGTATCTCGACGAGATGCTATACCGAGCTGACGGTATAGATATGCTGGCGCAACTGTACCCCAGGCATAGGTGGGCGGGCACCTTATTCGAAAGACAGAAGTTGTGAGGTGACTGCAGATTTTGATTTGTCGACGAAGAGTGACGCACCCAACATCCAAAATAAATATATAGTCACTTTTTGATACGAACCAATGTAGCTTTATTTTAAAGTTCATACACGTGTTCAATGGTTCTATGGGAAAGGATTGGGCATGGAAGTTCAAGCTAAGGTTATTCGTGGAAGAAGCGTTAGATGCAGAGTTTCAAGCTATGAAACATGAAGGAAATGCTTTGCAAACTCAAGGAAAGATGGCCTCTATCATACAAGGCAAATGGAAGGACTTTGAATGCTTCAAAATACATGGAAAAAGGCTTGAAGACTCAAGAGACGTCCGTTAAAGTCATCTTAGGCATGATGGATGACTTTGGGAGCTTTTTAACGCTAAATGGATGACTTTAGGGGCCAAAGTGCACTTTTTAAAATAAGGCCTTTTAGAAAACCGGGATTGAGAGTATTTTCCTTATTTTGGTTTGTTATTGTTTCCTAATTAGCCTAGGTAACTTACTTAGTTGTTTCCTACATGATTTAGGTAATTAGTTAATTTTTTCCTTTTATTTTAGGATTATATTTCCTTCAAGTAATAGGATTCAGATTTTAGGCCTATATAAAGGCTTCTCTTTCATTGTTAAACTTAAGTACTTTGATATATGATTGATTGATTTGAGTTTTCACTATATTGTGAGGTTTTGAGAGATTTCTTGGATTAGAATCTCAAACCCTTGAACTTATCAAGTTTGTTGAGCTGTAGGCTTGTGGCGTTCCGTAGTCTTGGTTCTTAATCAATTGTGATTAGTGGGTCAAGGTTGCACCCCAAGGTTCTAGGGATTAAATATGCCCTAAGGTTGAGGGAAGCTTCCTATCTTTCGTTTCAATTCGTTGTTTTCTTGTTTTAATACGTGTTCGTGGTTGGTTTCCCTTTGTCAACGATCTTGGAATCACATCACTTTTCGTGTTGGACTGATCCTTGGGCCGCTCGTACCACACTCTTGAGCGAGGGTGTTAAACTTGATAAAGTGAGTCTTGAACTCAGCATTCACTTGATTAGCCATCCACCCTAATAGAGACCCTATCCTCGGCTTCAACTTAGATAAGCTGGTATCTCCCATGATAGGTCTCCCAGCCACAGGTATCTATAATATATCCCATACGTCGTGGAGAGTGATCATCATCTTTTCAAACGGAAGATGAAAACTGTTGGTCTTGGGATACCATCTTTCCACGAAAGCAGAAATCAAAGGCATGTTCAGGTTTGGAAACATGTAATTCTGCAAATGCGACAAGCCCGTTTCTTGAAATTTATCTTCTGCCCAACAATTTATCTTGTGCAGAATCCACTTATGCATCCTATCGCCATCGTGGATTCTTAGTAAAGGATGTCTATCCTGTTAGACATAGAAAAAAAAAATACATATTAGCATCAACAAAAATATAATTTCTATTTAATAACAAATATAATTTGAATAAAATAAAAATGAGATATAGTAAAGTCATTATTACCTTCAATCCCTTCCATAACCAATATGCGACATGGCCAAGGAAACCAGGCAATAAGGCCCTCCGTCTTGTGGCTCCCTCAACCTCCAATCATCACCGCTCACGCTCCCACTACTAGGGCCAGAGCGACGACCACGAGGAATAACATTAGGTAAATCAATATCTGCCTCACTATTATCTTCCAACTGCCGAATAAGATCCTCATTAATACGATCATGCTAAAATGTCTAAGCGGGAGAGTTCGAGTAATCTTGACCCCATGAAGTTGTATCTCCAATTGAGGAGGTTGAATCAAAACCTACCCCAAACTGAACCGG
Organism: Platycodon grandiflorus; assembly: GCA_016624345.1. Taxonomy (NCBI): domain Eukaryota; kingdom Viridiplantae; phylum Streptophyta; class Magnoliopsida; order Asterales; family Campanulaceae; genus Platycodon; species Platycodon grandiflorus. The sequence continues at coordinate 48,196,929 of CM028366.1, read as the reverse complement.
AGACGGCTGAGAGTGCTACTGAACATGAGACAAGTTATGTATGATAGGCGGGATCGGCTGCCCATCCATCTGCTCAGGTCGACGTCTTCATGTGACATCTCTAGGAGGGACCCTAGCTCGTCTAGACGCGAATACACGTCGATTCTTTGCGCGCCCAGTGTAATCTAAGCTGTTCTCGTCCACAACCCTCTTCCTTCAATCATCACAGTCTCCACCACTACTACATGTCACAAAAATTGCAATTTTAAATATATATAAACAATATTCCCATAATATATATGCAATTATAAGTAACATCTAATAAATTGCATAAAAATTAAAAATTAAGATATTAATAATTATTTAAGCATAATGCAATTGAGAATAAAGTGTAAAATTTTCAATTACCTAAACAATTTAACTTAATTAACAAACTCAGGGGGGTAAATTGCAAATTATCATTCAATTTAACGATTTAATGAAACTAACAATCTCAAGGGGGTAAAATGCAAATTTTCATTCAATTTAATGATTTGACGAAACTAACAAACTCAAGGGAGAGGGGGGGGGTTAAAATGAAACTATTTCAAAAATGTACAAATATAAGTGGTAAAGGTGCACAAAAAAAATTTAAAAATCCGGTTGGTTATGTGCCTGTACCAGACGCATGTTCTCTTGTACCTGAGCTTGGTACAGGCGCATGTCCACCAAATTTCCTTTTTTTTAATTAAAAATGAAAAAAACCAGGGAAAATACGCCTGTATCATGCGCATGTTCTCTTGTACATGCGCATTAGAAGACATGCGCGTAGTCCAGACGCATGTTCCCCGGGTTTTTTATTTTTATTTTTAAATTATATATTATAACACAATAATAACAACAAAAAATTTATATTTAACACAAAATGTGTATAAAACATACATATTCAAAACAAATAACTAAAAAAAAATTTAATACAAAGTATATAAAAAATATACTTTTTTTTGCAGAAAACTATGAAAGAGATGGAAAAAATATAGAGAGAAAAAATATCAAATTTTAGAGAGAGAAACTGAAAATGAATAGAGTTTGTTAGGTAAGAAAATTTTCTATATATAAGAAATTAGGAATAAGTTAGTAATTTCGTTGAGAGCTGCGTTTAGTGCTTATGTTTTTTTGATTTTTCTTAGGGGACGAGTTTGATTCCTCGACGAGTTAGAATATCTCAAATGTGAGAGATTGTTGTGTCGTTGTCAATTGTATAATTAGTGGCAGATTCAAGATTTTTTTTAAGTGGGGCACAACGCATTCTGGAATGACATAGGTATTACTGTTTAATTTTCTCAATTTCAAATCTTTAAAATTTAGATTTAATAATAAATAGAAAATAAAAGCTCAATTTCTTGTTCCAATTGACAAACCCATCTCATTTCCAACACTATTGATCAAACCCATAATATAAACTTCAATATTTCACCACCAATTTTTAAATGTTTGGACTAAATAAAAATAAAGAAGCCAAAGTGGTAATTAGTAAATACATTCAAATTGTTCCATTATAAGCTCAACCAAGACTCCAAATCTTGTTTTTCTACGCCTACTCATCTCATCGGACCCATCACTTAAAACAACTACTTTCCCTAATTTTGAATTCAATAAAGAGGGATGAGAGACTTATCAAAAATTCTACACCAATTCATCAAACCTATCACTTAAATCAACTAGTTTAACCCCAAATTAAATTTTCTAATTTCGGATTAAATAAAGAGGGAAGAGAGACTTACCGAAAATTATTTGATAACGATACGTAAAAACTAAAATAAAGCATCGATGATAAAAAATTTGTTTGAAATTTGATATGTTAAATGGCGCAAATGCCCTTACCGGTAGAGCAATAGTGTTGTTGTTGGGCCCAGTAGGCATTCACATGGACATGGTATACGGAATTGGTGTTTTAGTACGAGACGAAATAAATTGAACTTTTGATTTGAAGGCTTCACCACAAGTGGTTTCCTTACATAAATACGGTGGGGGCCTCTAGGTATTTATTCTCTAGTAGATTTTGAATTTATTATTATTCATTTATTTTTGTTATAAAAATAAAGATATTTTTGAATTAAGAATTTTAAGTTTCTATCATTAATGCAGAAGCGAATCGGTCAAAAATAATAGTATCAAGTATTTGGAGAAATAATAACAAGGAAATAAAAAATATAACGGAATCAAATAAAAGAGAACAGAGGATTACGTGGTTTCATCCACTCTAAGCCAAACAACAAATCCACTATAAACGACGAGAAATTAAAATTGTTTAATACACTCCAAAGCAAGGAACAAATACACTATAAACGATGATGAATTATAATAGAGAGTATTCAATGTACTCACCCTATCTACCTAAAACAAGGGTTACAAGTATTGACACGATTCTACAGAGTACCACACCTTTTGCAGCCCAAAATAGCCACGACATTATTTTATTTTGTCTAACACTGCCAAGACCTCAACACCCTCGACCACCAATTGTGTTCGTCGTCCGTCTCACCGATTTGTGTCTTTCTTTCTTTTGGTTTTGTATCTAATTGGCGTCTCATTACCTCTGTATAACTAGTACTAACTTGCTTAATATTTTTCAATTAACTCTAGGATTAATTAATACAATCCTAGTTTGTATAGGATTCCAAAATCTATATGAATTTAAGACATATTTTAACAATTTTAATAAAATATGGATAAAACATATTTACCCCGTTCCTAAATTATTGCCATTGTTTGATTTTTTTATTTAAATATAATATTTTTTAAATACAAATTTGACATATATGTGTTAGGTCCATTAGGCATTCACGATGTACAAGGGATATATTTTTTGGCTAAAAAAAAGTTAGGGGGAGAAGCTTTATTTCCCGAGCCAGGCAGAATGTGAAGGAGAGTGAAGCTCTTCTCATCAAGTTTTAACGCAACTGCATTCCATAGATCGGTCCCAAGACCTATCTAGATTGTTTTTTATTTGAAGGCTATTTAAAATTAAAAGTCTGGCATGTGGGTTGGTTTCACTTATATAAGTTCGGTGGGGGCACAAATTTAAAAGCTTGCAGTTGTCAGTGTGTACAATTCATAAAAGAGTTGCTCCAAAGCTTACAAACTATCACAAAAATGATCTCTTTTAAAGTTTAAATTTTTTCCAAAAAACTCCCAATTAAAGGGGATAAAATTTATATTTTTGGAACTTTTAGAAAAAAAGGAGAAAGATTAGTTGTTTAAAGTTTTTTTTAGGCTTTTGAAAAAATTAAAAGTTTTTTTTGAACCAATAAAAAAAAAGTAATTTTAAGCTTTTTAAATAAAGTTTGTACTTGTTACGATTTTGCAAGAAAAGAGGTTTACAATTCTTTTAGATTTTTTGAAAAAAAAAATTGAGTTAAAAAAAGAAAAGAAAGGGCTTTTAGTATTTTCAAAAGAAAAAGGATGAATGAAGCAATGTAAAAGCATCAAGGAGGATCAAACTCCCAAAGCAGCAGCAAGCTCAAGTGAGCCAATGTTGTAGGTGACTCATTTGCAGTTTATGTAACATGAACGATAAGAAGATTATGAGTGTGTTTGGCTTTACGATTTTGGGAATATTCGTTTTGTAATTTTGAGATTTTTTTTTGTAATAATTGATAATAAGGTATGAAAGAGATAGAGAGAAAGCTAGTGGAACCAGAGAGAGAAAAAGAAAGTTCAAAATCACAAAACAAAAGTAGCGAATTCAGAATGGAGAACACATATACAAAATCCGAGATTAGTTGAGCAGTCTAGATATAGGTCAGGGTTCGCCTTGTCTACCTACATAACACTTACCTCATAACCGCTTAGATCCGACTCCACCCAAACTTTTCTATCTCACCACAAGATTCCCCACTCATCCGACTTTGCTAAACAGTTTATGGATATCAAACAGACCTCAGCAAATGATAATTATAATGTGGCTGACTCAATTGCAATCAGTTTCGCTACAACACCCCTTGCTCTACTAGTTGTCAACCCTTTCCTAGTGTGATTTCTATGTTATGTACGGCCGTGCCTAATGTCATATTGGTTGAAATAGATTCTTCTCTTTAATCAATCACAACCCTTCTGAAACTGCACAAGCTTCTTCCAAAGTAAGACTCCAAGAAAGTGCTTCCACCAGACATAAGTAGGGCTTTAGCTAGTACACTGAAGTGTATACCACAACTGTCTATCAATAACTGCATGCATAACTAGGTGGATGTGAAGATGTAGGCCATTATCTCAGGCCCATACGAGATCCTAACCACGTCATGGCATGTTCAATTATCTCTTAACCTCACTATGTTAGGCTGTTTAACGATTGTTGTAGCTCATCGTATAAGCTTAATTTCTTGTTTTCTGTTGCATTTCTGAGATGCTAAGAAAGAGTAGGATTCCACCACCATCATAAAGCTGAAACGGATTAAAATAACTATTTACATTATTTTTTTCGTCAGGTTTTCTACAAGACCTCTCACCTCATCAGCTACTATGTATCAGTTCAATACAAGCATCACTCTATCTAATCTCTTTGCCATCCTCTACACCTTTTGGTTCCTTGGCAATAGTCGGGAATAAGTAGTCCCTTTCCTGCTTTTATCCTTGAAGAAATAGAAGTGCATATTTTTCCTGCACTCAGTAATGGTTTCAGAAAGTTTTCTCGACATGCAGCTCCTCAGTCTCTGAACCAGAACCCCCGGGACCTTTCTCGACTTAAGTTGATTCAAGTAGCTGCCACTAATTTCTTACTGCGCAGGGTGAAATTCCCTCGTGTCTTTGGTGTAGAAGACCTTCCTGAAAATCATCGACACAGACCATAAAAATCAGGTATTTCTTCCAGTCAATAGTGATATCACCAGTCATCATCAAAACATATAGCTCCATCCCAAAATGAGCGTTCATGAGGTAATATTATTTTTTTCATAACATTTGTATGGTGACAACAAATATTAAAAAGGAAAACAAAAATTTCATCCAAAGGGGCATGAAATGAAACTACACATGCTATGTAAAATGGCGCTTGACATTCTCTTCTTTCCAGTATCAACTCACTAACATACACAAATGTTTTGAGTAGGGTGACAAGGTTACATTACGATATTTACTGGCAATTTTGGTTCTCACCAAACTCATTCTCGTAAAAAGCCAGAAAAAATAGGACAGTTATTTTGCAAAAGAATTAATAAGTAAATTGCATTATTTTCAAAAATTGTTCATAATGCTACTAGCTTCCAAGCATGTGTAGGCCTCTCCACATTGGGAGTTTAATATACTGTCCAGGAGAACGACCTCCCACTTTGACGAAGAAAATGGATCAGAATATTCCTGGATCAAAAGAAATATGTTGCTGAAAGTGAAACTATTACGTGTGCAGTCCAATCACAGCTTGTTTGACGATAAAAGGGAAAAAGAAAAACAAAAAGACCAACACAATAGACAACCACTCTACAAGTAACTTATCGAACATGTGCTGAGGTAGATATGGCCAACAGGTGTCCAACACGGCAACCTTTCAAAGCTATGATATGTGAATGCCACTATGTATATAATGTGTATACATATATTTAAAATATACTTGAATACCAGTATGTCTAAAACTTTGTTAAGTATTTATCATGATATTCTTTGACCTTACTTATATTGGATATGCATAACCCAAAACTTTGGACAGCAATGTAAACACATGAAGTAAATTCTATTCGCACCTAATTTCTTCTGTTGACATGACTGTTTTATGTAGTATTCCGTGTCCCCAGATCATGGTTTCAAGAGACACAAGGATTTATGTGGTGTCCCAAGTGCATTGTTCAAGAGACAAGGATTGGTTCTCCCAAGTGCAGCAATGTTCCCGGAGAATTTTGAATCTTCAAAATTGAGAAATTTACGATTACAAACACACAGGTTACTCCCGAATCCAAGCCCTTTGTACAGCCATTCCCAATCTAATCAAGTTTAACTCTCACCTCCTTCCTTAGGACTCTTTCCTTTTTTGTCAAAGATCAAAGCGAAACCCTCTTCTACAGTGCCACACTCAACACAACGAATTCACCACATCAGAAGAGCCTAGACACACTTTATATCTGGTTCAAGAAGCATCCAGAATCACCACAAGGCAGTTTCAACTGGAACGAGGAAAGAAAGGGTAAAGGATCTCGTCACAACAGCTAGAGCTTCTCGGCCAGCGCAACCTTCAGAAATTGGCACTCTGTGAGTTGCGTGTCTCTGGCTAAAGAAAGAAAAAACGCTTCCTTCTGTTCTTTTGGCTTCTTTTCCTTCCAGAGCTTCCTCTGCTGACTCTTTCAAGTCTCTCTTCCAAGGCCTAATTCATAGCCACAAAGTGCATCTATTGCAATCAAAAAATGATGCCACAATAATGTTGTGCTCTAATAGAATTTTCAAGCCACTGTATTCGACACATAAACGACACTATGACACACGAGAAATCTGGCAGTTAGGTTGTGAGCAACTGTACCAAAAACTTAAATGTCCCAATGAACTCCACTTAGGCTTCCCCTTCTTTCCAAGCTCATTAGTCCCTTCCATCGAGAGCCCTCAAAAAGCGGTGACCTTCAACAATCAATGTCCATGCCGCCAACGAAGGTTATCTTTGTAGTTTTTCTGGCTTCTTCTGCTCCATCATCAGCCAGTAGCCACTATCGTGTTTCATTCAACCAGCTTCACAAAGCAAGTTAAAATTAAGACCCCAGCCCTCTTCAGCACTTCAATCAGGGATTACTCATGAACTCCACCCCACAGAGGTTCTAAGCCCAAGGGTAGAGAGGAGCATCCTGACAGAGTTTGTCCTCAGCTTGATAGGGAAACATTGTGCAATAAAGTAACAGTTCCATCAAATAAAGCAGTGTATCATGTGGCAAGGTTGCATGCCATGCTACATGCCTAGTTGCAAATCATCCATAATTTCATGAAGAACTTCTAGAGTTCTAGTTTTTTCTTTAGTTCTGATACAGTCGAAGCTCTCTTCTTTATGATTTTCTTCTTTCAATTACGGCCAAAAGCCATTCCAAGTAATTTGGTCTTTGGTTAACCATTATGTAAGTATAACACAAAATGATATATCTCCAATACCCGTCTAAGTCGCAACTTTGCCTATCTGCAGCACCTTTCTGCTCTCTCCTGCCCCTTCATCAGCAAGCCACAATGGCATAATATGAGCCAAGGAAAGAGAATACTTGTATGTGGAATCCGGTGAAACAGGGATATCAAGATATATTACAGGATAGATACCTATCTGTCAGACAGATGTGTTTGAAATAGAGGGGTAACGAAGATAGAAAATCATCAAGTGATATACTCAACTCAGTCTTAGTCCCTATTACTTGGGGTTGGCTACATGAATCCTTTTCCTGAACTCTATCCACTCAATGCCACATCATTTAGCCAACAACACGCACTCATATCCTTCTTAAATTATTGTCGTCCTCGTTAGTTTTGGTCATCCCCTACCTCTTCACAATTGCTAATCTTGAAATATCACACCTAGTAACTGGTGCACTTAGTAGTCTATGTTGTACCTATCCAAACCATCTCAGGCTAATTTTTCTATCTCATGAATGTATCCATTTCAAGTTTTGTCTTTCACAGTATCGCCTCAGATCCATCTGAGCATTCTTATTTCAACTTCACCCATTTTACTTGTATGTTCTTTCTTAGTGAGTGTTAAGCTTGATATACATTGTTGAGCTCCTCTCTAACAGCTTAAGCTTTTAGATGAGTTATTAACTAAACATGGTATTAGAGCTCTCGTTTGGCAAGGTTACGGGTTGGAGTCGTCCCGCTTGCATTTATTACCCGAAGTATGTGCATATGTTAGCACCATGTTTGGTTGGTTTTTAATGCCCCTGGTGAGGCATGTTTGTTTATCTCTCCACGTGTCGACGGGTCACATATGAGGGGAGTGTTACGCTTGATACACATTATTGAGCCTCTCTAACAGCTTAAGCTTATAGATAAGTTAGTAACTTAAGACCTTCCTTCTAATAGTGGTCAAATAACGTTGAACATCTCTTTACACTTATCCATTACACACCAAGCACATAATGCTCTTAACCCGCTTCTCTACGTCACACAACCTGTTTTTATTCTATGATTAACATCATCTCCTACCTCTATCTTGATAATTATTGATCTAAAATAACGAAATCGATCCCTTTTATTTATTGGTCATGTAAGCAAACTCTTGCTCCATTAGTACTCCTCCCGCTAAAGTTTCATTCTATTTACTCCACTTTACTCCCGACTTATTTCAAACCCTATTGACTTCTAGAGCTTCTCTCCAATTTTCTAGTTTTCATCGACCCTGCACAATCTCATGAATAAGGACAATGCGACGCCAAATAACATGTGCCATGGTATGTTGTCTTGTATATGTTTAGTCAATTCATCCATCACTAAGTTAAAATGATAAGGACCGAAGACTGATCCTTCATGTAGTCGTACGGTAATTGGGAAGTAAAATGTTTCTTCTCCAGTAGTTCTAACTGAAGTCAAGGCTCTACCATACATATCCTTGATCAAATATCTCACTTAACTCTTTTTCTCTAACATCCACCCAAATTCTCTCTATAAGAACTTGTTCTCTGATTATTAACCTTCTCTAAATTAATAGAAACCATATGCAAGCAAAGCAATATGCTTAAATTGTATTTTCTCCTTTCAATATGGACTAGAGATGGCCATGCATCTCCAATTTTCAAAAGATTGGCCTTCACAAATGTGGCAATGTGATTGCTAAAACTATTAAAATCACTTCTGTCTCTGTTCATAACAGGAAAAAAAAGAAAAGAAAAGAAAATCTTGTCTCCTTTGGGAATGTGTCCCCATCCAACAGTCAGGTCCTTGTTCGACGATCATGAAATAGCTACTTGATTCCCTATCGCTTTAAATTTTGATAACATAATCATTAAGTAGTTTCTAGCTTAAAAAATATACGATGCTTTTGGGATGGAAAAAGTAATTCATTAAGTTTCCTATCCAAACCCCTCCCTCTCTTTCTTGCAGTAAGACAATCACATGCACACAATAACACAGGAATTGCAGATAATTACATTCAAGCGAACATTGCATCACAAAAGAAAAATATAAGCATGAAGAAGAGTAGTTATTTTCTCCAAGGTTAAAATTTATCACGACAGTATCATTCGCCTATTCTTACTTACCCTCACCCTTTTCCATTTTTTTCCTGCTGCGCCATAGAAGCCGAATAGGAGACCCAGAAAACCCGGCATCCGCTCGAAGTTGCTTCTCCATATAGCGGCGATATGTCTCAGGGAAAAGTTTAGCATCATTAACAAAGAAAACAAATGTAGGTGGTCTAATGGCTGCCTGTAGAGAGAAATCGAGTCAGCTACATGAATCAACATAATGCACAAGTACAAAAGGTACATGAAAAAATGCAAAATCTGAAGATTTTATTGATGAAAGTTTCTGCGCAATCTCAGCACTCTAGTCTATGGATATAAAATAAATAAAACACCAGATGGAGATAATAAAGGATGTGCAACAGTTGAAACTAGCACATAAATGAGAAAACTCAAGTAGAGGAACCCAGAATTGAGAAAGCCAAAACTTAGACGGGGAAAAAGTAAGAAATGCAACTTTTGGGCTTTTTAAGGGTCAAAGATAGGCATTCCTTGTTGAAGGACAAAATGGCAAGGATCCTAATGTAAGTTTAACCTTGGAACAAGCCACTTAGAGCTCCAGATATAGATGGCCAGCACAATATCCTAAACCTAGAACACTACCAAAGAGTGGTATTTTTACAAGCATCACATGGCTCAAAAAGACTAACCTCTCGTTGTGGAATAAGGAATATTGTATATCAATTGCTAGTTATGACATGAATCGTATATCAATAGTTAGTTATGACATGAATCGCCTAAGAACATATTGTCCCACAACAAGTACAAGCAAATTAATTTGAAGTTAAAACTGGGAAGTCGAGAGAACCCAAAGATTCTGTTTCATTATATCCTCAGTGTAATACATCATAAGTGAGGTTGTTGTATCATAACAAAAATAAACATTTAAGAGGGTTAACAAGGATATCAATTTTAAGAAATGTTACAATCAAATTGTCAAAATTTTCCAGTAAGTACCTGGGTGCAGTAATAAAGACGCCCTCTCTTCCCTCCTCGAGTCCTTGGAGGTGATTTAAAAGCTAGAGCCTCCTGTGCGACTTGATTCAACGTGGCTGTACTAAGCCTTCTTGATCTCTCTTTCTCAACCATACTCGCAGCAACAATGATTCTGAATCAAAAGCCATAACGGTTGAAGTTTTAAGAGATGCATATAACAAATACTGATAAATATGTCTGCAGAAAGGATCTCACAGGCCTGGATATTGTAAGATGCTTAGTAAGTGACCTTTTTGGTGTTCAGGACTCCTATTGGCAATACAAAACAGACATTAATAAACTGAGACGTCACATTTGTGAGGCTCCTCTTAGAAGCTTGTGATACAAAAAGTTTAAAAATTGCTGACACCAGAGGCAATTTCATTGCTGAGCCTCTAATTTGATACACCATAACAATATTTCATCTTCTACCAGCAAGCTATCACGTGGTACCATCCACCATGAGAAAAATCAATTGAAACATGGTTGGCTGAAAAAGATATAAAATAATTAAATAAACAGAAGGCACTCATCTTCATTCTCAATATCCGACTCTTTTCAACCATTCATTAATTACATGGGTTTCAATGGAAGGAAAGGAGGGACATAACAGCAAAATGTGAATTAGATTGTTCAGGTTCAGGAATCTGATGTTGGTTCCCAGCGTAAAGAAACTCAAGAAGAAACATAGTTGCACTAATTCAACAAAGTTCACATGTTTGACGTACATATTACTCAATAATTAGATCAGGGAGATACGTTATATTTAATTTGTTTTTAGATGGTGGGTAGAACAGTTCCAACAAAAACCATAACTAATCAGGAGCATAAGGCCGCACGCTTATTAGAGTATCCAAAATTTCATGTAAACAGATATTTCTCAGCTCGTCTGTTAACGACGTTAACTTTTCATCAATTGCTGATGGGATTTCAACTTGTCCTGCAACTTTTTCGTTTCCCTTCCTCCTCCAGGGATGGCAATATGCGGCCATGCAGAACTGTTATCTTCATCTCTGCAGACTGCATACAATTATATCCTGTATGCAATCTTCTCTAGTTCTGTCTATCACAATTTGTTTTACTCGCATCTTGCTTTTTCTTTCCATATAAATTATCATAGAGAAAAATGAAATTCAGGATTTCAGGAAAATTCTTCAAGAATTTTTGATATTCTATTCAATAAAGCATAACATATTTTACACAGACTAGATAAGTTCTTTTACAAGATAAACAAAAGCGGTAAATTTGTTCAAGTTAAATATCAAACATGGAAAGGACTAATGTACTGCTTCTTTATCACACATTACCTATGTCGTAAAGTTTGTGGATATACAACTCTGCTCAAGTTGGCCTTTATCTCAACTACTAGGGGACGACTGCATGAATCCTTTTTGCCATAGTCACTCACTGACATCATTCTTAATTATTGTCGTCCATGTGAGCATGTTAAGTACGGAAGGATGACCGATTCATTTTCCACATGGAATAGGCTCGTGGAAGCACTTAATCAAAGGCTGGACAAGGTCCAGTAAATTTGTTTCTTTTAAATTAATGATGGTCAAAGTGTGAGATTTTGGTAAGATGTTTGGTCTAAGAGATAGCCATAAAGGACGGATCCCCAAACTTGTTCGTCGTAGCAGTGAATAGATTGGCTACTGTGACAGGGTATGGGGTGGAAAGCATTATAACAGGACTTCGAGTCCAGTGTTCCATAAAATCTTCATGACTGGGAGTTAGAAGAGGTTGATGGCATACTGAGTTTACTTCATATGGTTCCGTGAGGCGCAGATGGCAACTTGAGACGTAAAACTCAATCCAAAGGTTATTTCTCACTGAATCATATTATGTGGCTCTAAAGGCACATCAAGAAGCAACTTCCCAGTTCCCATAGAGAGGGATATGGCTGTCAAAAGAACCTACAAAAAGTTGTGCTCCTCTTTGTTTGTGCATCAGCTTTGAAGTGGGTTTTGTGAGCGAACTGTGAAAATAATAGAAGGATTTTTGATGGACTGGAGCTTACTGGACTTATATTGAGAGCTTTGTTGCTGAGCCTGCTATACTTTTGATGCAGGAAAGCTATCTAGAGGTGGTTAATTCTTTTATGAACTTTATAGGAGATCCTTGGCTTCGAACTTGATTGGAGGTTTTTTGTAGCGTCTTTGTACCATAGAGTTTTTGTAATGGGCTTCGTGATTCTTTTTTGAACAAGATGGGCCTTATTTATGAATAAATGAAAAATTAAATTTAATAGGACGATCCACAATTTGTAAATCTGAAATACAAGTGAGGATTAGCACACTGTATCATATACATAACCTGAGTTTTTGAATTATTTCACTGACAGCATATAAATATACTCTTGATAATATAAAACCCTCTTGATTTGAAGGCTTCTCCCGAAATTCTGGTTTATCATCAATCCTCACCGTAGGCACCATTTCAGATATTGCCATCCACAAATAACATGCATCATGGTATCCCATCTTTTATTTCGCTAACCTATCCATCATTATAATCAATACGCGTTTTGACCAATGAATACTTGCAAACAGATTTCTTGCTTTGCTTGTTTGGGAATGACCGTATGAGGGAATCAGACCTTTTTATTTTATTTTTTATAATTAATTAAAAACTCGGTATGTACCTTATTAGACCAAACAAATAGACTTCAAGATTTAAAAAAGAACTAAAAATCGCTTCTAAGAGTGATTTCCTCAATATGGGACACAAGCAAGCTGGCTAACTATGCGATAAAATAAGATTATAGAAGACGTTAAAGATATGAAAAAAAGAAAATTTCATGACCACTTTACAGTTCATTTTGATGGGTTTAAAAAGGTGCGTGAAGAATATATAAGATTATAGAAGACGTTAAGCAACAATTAGTTCGTCAGATAAATTATTCCAAAAATAGTATTAAAGTAACTTGCACATTTATGAGGTACTATATAAAGGAGAACACCACATAACAAAAGAAACAATAGTCCTTCACAGAGGTGCGTCCAATAGAATATCCTGAAGCTCAATAAACATCAAATAGATTTGGTGTTAAGTTACCAAATCATCTAAAAGCAAAGCTGTAAGAGAGAGGGGCCAACAATGTATACCAAGCTTTACAAACCTACACATGGAGAGATAAATATACTGCCTCACTAGGGGCATCACAAACCAAACAGGATGCCAACATGTGCACTCACATAAATGTGGGAAACAAATGCTATGTGGGATCTTCTTTCCCCTTTCCTGTTCATTTTGGTAATGGAGGCCTTGAGTAGGTTGTTGGACAAAGCTGTGATGGGAGGTTACATTAAGGGCTTCAAGGTGGGCAGATCTAGTGTGGCGGAGACCTCGATTTCGCATCTTCTTTTCGCCGATGATATTGTGGTCTTTTGTGGGCCTGAAACCTCTCAACTCGGTTATTTAAGGTTAGTGCTTCTGTTTTTTCAGGCGATTTCGGGCCTTAGAATTAATATCTCCAAGAGTGAAATTATTCCGATAGGGAACGTGGACAATGTGGGTGACTTGGCTTACTTTTTTGGGTGTAGGGTCCGCCAGTCTTCCATCTTCTTATCTTGGTTTGCTTATTGGTGCACCTTTTAAAAATAAAGCTACGTGGAATCCGGTGATCGAAAGATTTGAGCGTCGTTTGGAGGGGTGGAAGAAACAACTCCTTTTTAAAGCGGGGAGACTTGTCTTGGTAAAAAACACATTATCCAGCATGCCCACCTATTTTCTATCATTGTTTGTGCTCCCTGCTTCTATCCGCAATAGGTTGGAGAAGCTGGAGAGAGATGTTTTATGGGAAGGCCAATCGGTAGCTCGAAAGTATCACCTTGTTAAATGGGACAACGTCTGCTATAGTGTCAAGAATGGCGGTCTTGGTATCAGAAATCTGAAAAGCTTTAATTACGCGCTGCTCGGTAAATGGTTATGGCGTTATCTCAACAATGGGAACGAGCTTTGGAGAAAAGTTGTGGCGAGTAAGTATGGCGTAGGGAATCATTTGTGGAGGCCAAATTTTATCTCTGCTCCCGCTGGTGTTGGAGTTTGGAAAGGTATCATGCAGGGCTGGATCTCTTTCGAGAAGCACATTTCGTTTGATATCGGGACAGGGGATGCGATTTAATTTTGGAACGATAAGTGGTGCGGTGAAGAGGAATTGTGTAGGACCTTCCCTGATCTGTTCGATTTAGCTACCGATAAGAGTTGTTCAATCAGTTCGATCCTGAAGATGGAAGAGGGCAAAGCTATTTGGAGCCCATTTCGCAGAAATTTTCAAGAGTGGGAGTTAGATTCGGTAATGCGTTTTTTGAGTTGTACTCCCAGAAAGTTGGACTCGAGCGTGATAGAGTGGTTTGGAAGGGTCCTAAAGGTATGCGATTTTCTGTTAAATCGTACTACGACAAGCTTTCAAATAGGGATAGAATCTTTGAAAGAATCTTGTTCCCTTGGAAGTCGGTGTGGAAATCTCCTGCTCCGAATAGAGTGACCTTTTTTGTGTGGGAAGCTTCTAATGAAGCCATCCTTACTAGAGACAATTTGAGGAGTTGGCACATTATTTACGTCAACAGGTGCTTCATGTGCAAAGAGGATGAAGAGAGCGTTTAACCATCTGTTGATTCATTGCCCTGTGGCCCGGGAGTTGTGGAATTTGCTGTTTTGCCTCTTTAATATATTGTGGGTGATGCCGAGATCAGTTATAGACCCATGCAGAAACTGGCACTATTTTGGGTGCCGGAAAAGGAGAAATATCTGTTGGGAGGCAGCCCCTTTGGCTATTTGGTGGGCAGTTTGGAGGGAAAGAAACCGAAGGGCCTTCGACAATATGGAAGGGTCTATCGCTTGCTTAAAGGACACCATGTTGCGCAATCTCTTTCACTGGTGCACAGGGTCATTGAATCCGTATCATTCCTATATTAGTTTTGTTGATTTTGTGTATAATCTATCCATGGTGTAGCTTTTCTTTTGGTCAAGTATACTCCTAGTGTACAAAGATTCGCCATCTGCTTTGGCGACAGTTGCAATATACTCTTTTACTTATCAAAAAAAAAAGATAGCGTGTTAAGTTACCAACTCATCTAAATGCTTATGTTGTTAGAGAGGGGCCCAAAAAATGTATATCAAGCTTTACATTTGGGAAAAATTTAAAGAAAATATATCCAACTGATCTAACGATGGTATCATTATCCCATCAAATTATAAATAATATATGTACATTCTACAGAGAAATTGTAGGATATGGTTTTTTCTTTTCCTGCAATATTTAATTGGACAGATGTAATCCAAACACAAACCATGAAATCAATGAATTATTGTGGATGCGTATCGACATAAACTAAAATTTGCTTTAGAGTAAGAACATACTTTTCAACGCTGCGCCCAGCTATTGCAGTTGAGTAAACGATAGGTGCCCAAGTAAGAACACGAAGCTTCAGCCTAACATCTTCCTCATAGTGTAATGTGGTTTGCTGGTTCTTATTTGGTATAGTATCCCACTTGTTCACCACAATCAGGCAACCTTTCCCTTCTTTTTCAATCCGTTCGGCTATCTTGTAATCCTAAACACGAAAACCATCTTCAGTTGCTTAATTTAGAAAATTGGGTAGAAAGATTCAGACTCTTTATTAACTACCCAGCAAGGCTATAGTTTGTTTGTTGTAGTCTGTAAGAGAGAAACCTTGACAAAAAGAAATTGTTAGAGTATATTGACAGCACGACTTGAACCTGATCATTAGTAGGATTCATCCTTACAAGAGTTACATTCAATTAGATTACAATCATCTCAAAAAGTCATAGTTCCCGCAGGCTTAAATGACATCCCGACGAGAAGGCAATGGCTAAATTCAAAGAGGTAGTCAGCACTGAAAAATCTAATAGTCATGTGACCTATAATGAGCTCTGTCCACAATTAATTTCCCACTCAATAACATTTTCCTCACATTAATAAATATCCACTTCTCTTGTGGCATCTTCAATGTAAACAAGATTATCTGCCATATTCAGTGCACACTCTAGACACTTTTTCATCTTATCTTTCAGTTAATATTACACTTTCTACTGATCAATGTATTAATCAATTACACATGTTACTTAATCTCTTGTACTGTATTTCATTGCATTGCTTCCATTTCATGTAATGCCACTTATCCATCTCCGCGTCTCTTTCAAGCTCATCTTTATACCTGCCAAACAATTAAACTAATATAGCTTTCTCCAGTCCAATACAAAAAATAACTTGGGAGATGCCTCTTCCCCTTGTTAGTTCTTTTAATTGGACTTGATCCTCCTTCATCTTTCTCTGCTTATAGGCCTTGATCCCAAATGGTGAAACAGTATGTTGTGGAATTCGTTTGGGACCCAACATTCTCACCTTAATTTCTAAATTAAGTTACAACGCAATATCTTTTCTTGCCCTACTAACACCATACATATTTATACGATAAAGAAGCTCTAGTTTGATCTGTAAACTACTCAATAGTACTCATCCATTTGCTGAAACAATTTTACCACTAGCCACCTATATCATGCAAAGTTCTTTACTATGCCTAGCAAGTTCAAGAATATATCACAACATTGATTTTTCAGACTCTCGAACTTATTATTGTCCTCAAGGTAATGCTTTTTTCCATGTTTGACGTCACACCAATAGATCTTTTTTCATATTTGTGATTGATCCTCCAAGTTATTTTCATTTTGTAACTGGTTATCATATAGCATTTCGCATTGTGCATCCTTTAGGACCAAACTGCTAACACAACATGATCAACACGACTCTGAGCACCAAAAAAACAGCAAATGCAGCAGCAAATTCTTCAGAGCAGGAGTATGAGATTCAACATTTTCAAAAACTATCCTATTTCTTTCACTCCAAATAATCCAGCAAATACCCAACGGGACTACATCCCAAGCCCAGCTCTTCTTTCTACGTCTATCCAAAGACCAACAAAGGAATAAATCCTTAACAGACCTAGGCATGATCCAAGAAACCTTGAACAGGTTGAACATGAAGCACCATAACGTATATTGTTTGAGAGAATGTTTAACAATGTTCGTCACTCTAAGACTCCATTTAACACATGATCCCAGACTCGTACAAGGAGTATGGACATCAAACTCAGAGGCAAGAAGCAAGAATTGAACCTATGAAACCATGTTAAGCCACCAGGCACCAGAAAAATAAAAGCTTAAGATGAGAGAAGATTCAACAATGTCTTTCATGCTCTAAAACCCATGATATATAGGTAAACACTGCAGCTTTATCCTGCATCCACTTGACGAGCTCATCAAACAACGTTGTCATTGGGCCAAATCATAAACTGATTCCTAGACCTTGTGAGCTGCCCGGGCTACAGTCACATCTTCTTTAAGTCCCAACTTTTTAATGCTCTTCTGCTTCCATGGCTACTGAAAACTATTACTCCCTCCGTCCCAAACCAAGTGTCCCCTATTGAATATACACGGGTTTTAAGAAAGTGTTTGACTTTATTTATTTTCCTTTAATGCCCCTCAATTCATCACGGTGGTGTCAAATCAATAGGTCTACTTACTTTTCTATCTCACAAAGAAAAAGGGAACAATAGACAAATAACTTGAAAAAACTTTCCAAAAAAGGAAAGAGAACAATTATTTTGGAACATCCCAAAAAGGAATAGGGGACACTTATTTTGGGACGGAGGGAGTACATAAATAAAATTGATAGAGAGAATTTCATAAGATGAAACAGAAGAATAAAATGTCAGCCACAAGTGAAAAAAGTAAGAACACAAAAACTGAAGTCCATCTTGAATCAGCTGCACATAAATGAGAACTGCTGAGTGCTCAGTGCTCACCAACACTAGACAAATCTCAAAGAGATACTCCTCTGAGAGCCCCCATCAACAAACCCCACAATGAAACCAATAAAACCACTCTACTTACCAAATATGAAAGGAGAAGTCTGAAGCGTGAAAATCATTGCATCAAACAGTCCAATACCATAAAAAACAGCTGAGTTGCTACATCTCCACATCCTAATATCTTTCTTACCTCCAATTTCTTTAAAAGCCATCAACATCTGTTCATATGACAAAGACATACCAAAAGTGTCTCTCATAACATTAGACAGCACCACATCCATGTTACAGAACAATGGAGAACCTGGAGACTATTCAATATTTATCAAATAAAATGAGTTCAACTTAACACACTAAAACAGTATTCAATATATTTTATTTGGTTTCGTGGGTTCTGTTGTGCTGTTCTGAGCTGAAGCAGCAAGAACCAATCTAGGTCTATTTATTTCCGAGTTTAGATCTAACCCAAACCAAGCCAATACATCTACACTGCTACACATGCCATGAGAACGAGGAGCATCTGATTCATCAAACCCAGACCCTCAAATCCACCATCCCAACTATTTATGATCCCTCCCACCCCCCATCCCCCTTCCCCACCCAAGCATTGACAAAGCCGAATTTCATGCAGGAGCATTTGCACTTATTGGCTTGCCCTCACGCTCAAATTTTCAAAGCCTACCTAAATCACAAAATCTATAGAGAAGTATACCTGTTCAGTGATACAGGCCAAGGCCTCAATGACAAGAGCAACAACATCAGAACGCCGAATTGCACGAAATGCCCGATTCACAGACAAAGCCTCTGTGGTGCTACCTGATGAAGCTACGGACGCTCTTTTTCTAATCCCAGCTGTATCAATAAGATGAAATTTCTGCCAAAGATACAAATAATTAGTATAGCCTTTTTAGGAATCAGAGCAAAGGATATCAAGAGTGTACATATTAAATTACATGAAAACTATCTTTCTGGGAGTTGGTTTCCACTCATGGAAAAGACTTGACATAAATCTGGTTGGTCCAAAAGAAAGTGAACTAAAGGTGTCAACCAATTAACAGCTAACACAGATTGCTAACACAGATACTGGTACATGGATGTTGAACTACATGCACTTGTAAATGGATTTATTTCATGATATTCATAGTAAATTGAAAAATCCATCAAACAAAACTAGAAGGCAAGAAAACTAAAATATGTAGTAGATGCCTCAGATCAGATGTTCAGAAACTTATAAGCAAACTAATTTCAACATCTGATACACACTTTGCAAATATAAAAATGCAGGTGGACGGACATCAGTAATTCTAACAAAAATAGTTCAGCTCACCTATCACAAACTACATTTACATGCACATATACACTATCACTATTCAAGATCCCAACTAAATTCAAAAAAATGTAAGTCTCTCTCTCTCTCTCTCTCTCTGAAATTGAGGTATAATAAATCTCAGTAATACTTGGTCACATCGTAAGTGTGAACCAACTAACCAAGTATCACATCGATGGAACGCTATGTTGACCATGGGATCCTGATGTTTTTTTTATATGAAAAAAAGAAGAGATAAACAAAGGAATGAGTACAAAAGATGGACGAGAAGTCTAAATAAAAAAGAAAATAGAAAAGACAACGAGCCAAGACCAAGAAATCAAAGCATTCCAATCCTGCTGAATTTCCGGAAGGGCACTCCTTTCAAGGCACCCCTAACTGAAGCGAAGAGACACCATAAAAACAACTATATCCTAGAGAAGAGGCGAAGACAATGATTAATTCCTAAAATTCTGGAATTCCTCTGCCCATACAAAAAATACTGACCGAATAAATAAAAACTGGAATGCAACATCTCAATCTATGTACCAGGTCTCAGGTACGAGTGTCAGGTATGGTACAGATGCAGTGTCCAACCAGCAAAAAATGTAAAATTTTAAGACAATGTGCCTAACAGCCACACCAGTGTCATGTCATGTTGACATGGGTACTTAACAGTGAAAAGTCCAGTTAATATAGCTAACATGAGTTCCTGGAAATAAGTGCTGGAGAAATTAACTAGATTTGCAAAATATTGAGGTGTAATATGCCAACTAAGTTCTTGCTGGTGACAAATTAACTACTATCAAAATTTCTTGGCTATTTGTCCTGAGTGATGCAGTGAAATACTTAAGGTTGGTTGACAAAGAGTGTCTGTTTGACTTTCTAGTTTCTTTCATGTTCTAGGGATTCTTGGGACATTCGCTTCTTTGAAAAATCCTAATGAGAGGGAGTTCGATGAGCATTTAACCTTGATTCTGCTTTTGGGAAAATTGCCCTTCTGGGTTGGTAGAGAGAGGTGCCCTTGGAATCTTCAAAGGTACGGCTGTACGGGTTCTAGTCATTGTTTGTATGCCTTTTCTCTCGTTTCCATGTACCTAAGCTGTTTTCTTTGTCTGAACTCATTTTTGGAAAGCGAAGGTTCCTTCAAAATATTGTGTCTGTGTGGTTCCTTTTACTTGCAGCCTTGCAGGCAAAGAACAAGGTCTTACAAAGCTTTAAGCCCAGATGTTTCTATCACGTGCAAGAAGGCTAGAGCCACATTCTCACCTCCTTCCAAACTGTAGCATGGCTTAGCTGCAGTAGCCTGGCTTGGTGGTTGTGGTGCTGTTAGCTCTCAATTCATGAAGAATATTGGGTTAGTCATTTGGCTTTAGATGGCTTGTTAGTTTAGCATTGGAGTGGCACAATGCCAAATCCCTCTGGAGGTGAATGTTTGCCATTCTCCGGTGCATTTGGACCAAGAGGAATGCTAGGATCTTTGTCAATTGAAGCCTATTGTTCACATTTCTCTGGGATCAGGTGGTTTTCCTAGTGTTCTGAACTAAAGCGGAGTTGCCCCATATGACCTTCTTAGGGATTGCCATGCAACTTCATCTTGATTTTGTTTTTCCAGGGCTGCTTTTTGTCTTCTTAATTTGCCACTATGTTGGTAAGGTGGACTCATCTACTCTTTTGTATATTTTTTCCATTATAAACTTTTCTATCAAAATAAAATAATATTAAATGAAGTATGGTGAATTCGATCAGAGCAATCAGATTTTTGACTTGACCTTTCTTTCCTCACCTTGAGCCAGGCATATGCTATAATTCAATGGAAGAGAGTGGTAGAATGCTATGCTGATATTCCTACTCTAGATCAGCTCTCAGTCACATTTTTTATCGAAAAAGAGATTATATTAAGGTCGAGAGAAAGTACAAGGAGAATTCCATCTAAAAGAAAAGGAAAGAGAAAGTAAAAACTAAAAACAAAACCACCATTAAACATTCTTCCAATCTCACTGAATATCTGAACTAGCCACACACCAAAAAGCACTTTGTGCTGAAGCCCACAAAGATACAAGGAAAACCACTCTATCCCACAGAAGTCCTACTGACAAGCACTGCCCCCGAAAAATACGTAAATTGCTCTCAGTCCATATACACCAAAAGATGGCTGTTGAGTTTGATATACATTGTTGGGCCCTATCGAAGAGCTTAAGCTTTTAGATGAGTTGGTAACTTAATATCGTATCAGAGCTCTGGTTTGGCAAGGTGTTGGGTTTGAGTCATCCCGCTTGCATTTGTTACCCGAAATATTCAGAGTTGTCACTCTATTTGGTTTGTGATGCCTGATGGTTCATATTTGTTTGTTTCTCCACATGTGGACGGGTCACACGAGAGGGGGAGTGTTGAGTTTGATATACATTGTTGGGCCCCTATCTAAGAGCTTAAGCTTTTCGATCAGTTGGTAACTTAACAATGGCCAAACACCACATTGCCATTAGTCCTTCCCTTTACCAAAACCTCTTAAATACCAGAAAAAAGAACTCACCTTAGCAGAACTCATCCAATCCTCCCATATACTGTCAAACATATTTGTGCCAAAGATAGATGGCAGTAGCAAAATAGAGGAATAATAGGAAGCAGTAGAAAGGAGGTGAGCTAAATGTGGCAAACATATGTGACCACTAATCAGCTTACCTTTCAAATTAAATATTGAATATTTATCGCGCGAAGCTCAATGAACTAAGAATGCATATTAACTGCTAGTCATCAAGTGCCAAGTAAAGTTATATTTCATAAACCAACCTGGCCATCTGGTGCAGTAAACTCAGTATCAATAGCATCACGAGTGGTTCCACTAACTGGACTAACAATTGTCCTGTCCTCCCCAACTAAAGCATTCAAGATGCTACTTTTACCAACATTAGGTCGTCCAACTATTGAAATTGCAGGAACATAATCTTCTTCTTCACCGACACTTTCTGTATACTGCAGACAAGCATAGATAAAGTCGTTAAAAATCTCGTTCTGAATATGTAAGTAACACAGGAACTCGCAGACAGAAAAGGAAGGAGAAGGGCAACCTACCAGCAAGAAATTGGAAAGAAATAAAGAAGCTTCCAGGTTTAACGATTAGTATTTGATATCAAATCCAAATAAAATTAGGGAAGCTATCTCCTTTATGCAGGTATGGCTTGTCTCGGTTGACTAAGCTAGAGAATGATAAGTTGTATTAAACAAGAAATGTTAACAGAAATAATAATTTTTTGAACAAATGTATTGATTGTTGCAAACAAGTAGCTCTCCAATTCAAGAGCATCTACTTCCATGTCCTACCTAAGCTACTGATGCCCTAATCAACTGGTGGAGTGATCAACCAATCCTTTATTTGGACGGATGACTCACTGAACAAATCTTGGACAGCTTACTTTCCACATAACATCAAGTACTTAAGGATTGCAATATTTTATTTTCTTTGAGTGTCTTAAGGAATGCAATATTCTACCTGTCATCTAAATTAATTTGCCAATGAGTACTTCACTTAGTAAAATGGTAACTGAAAAAGCACAGTGATCTACAAAAGTAAATATCAATCATGTAAACCAAATACCACAATTATTTCCTATTTTCAGGGACAAAAAAGTACCTCAGGTTTTTCCAGTCCTGAACAAACAAGATCAAGAAGCTCCCCTGTTCCAGTTCCAGATATAGCAGATATTGGAAGCGGTGAAAACCTAGCAATTCAAGCAGATAAAGAACCACTACTTATTTAAACCTGGAATTAATAACAGCTGAATTCTTATATAAAACATCAGCTGTCTTGGCAGAACAGAGTAGAAAAGATTTATAGTTCAAAATAAGGAAACACGTAATATCGTCTACTCAGGAGTATACTTATGTGACCAAAATATCTTCACACCATGTGCACGAACTCTAAATGTGTGATAACTACTGAAGCTGATGATTGAACATGCATGGCAATGGCTTTTTGCAATATCGATTTCGAAGGAACCACGGAGTGTAGGCTTGATCCATATACTTGCACATATTACTACATATACATATGTATGTGATGCCAACATATCAATAATGACAATGAAGCTGATTTTTCTCCCCATAAAGTGAGAAAACTGGAGATGAGCGACTCAATTCAAGTTTAACACTTGTCTTAGTTCTGACAGATAAAAGTAGAAGTTGACAATCCAAATCTCAGTAAACACAATGTACATCTATTTTTGCAATGCTACTAAAGGAAAAATTTTTCACATTCAATAAGGAATATTCGAGAAAGTATCTTCAGCAAGGTCTTGCATCTAAAATAAAGTCTTCGGCTAAAAACTCAACTGGTTGCATCTAAAGCCACAACTGGTAGGCTTTTTGCATTTTGGAACTAATTCCATATAGCGAAAATAGAAGCCTTGCGTCCAAATTATAGAATCTGGGGGCCCATACGGTTATAAGCCAGTTAGTTTTGAATTGGCACCTCAAATCCAGTGTGGTTTCTAAACTTTAACCTCACAAGATCTTGAGTTCAATTCTTCTCCTCCCCTCCCCCACCCCCTCAATTTTTTTTGTCACCAGTACTTTTATACATTTTGCACTTTGCCTAGTTTTTCTGTATCCACCTTTCTTTCTGTGTGCAAGTGGAGATAAATGAAGCAGGGGAGCGTCACACATGATATTTATGTGCTGTTCTTTTCAAATTTGACCTCCGTGTGACCTAAGTCAGTTTCTACAATCCTCTGTTTTCAATTTCCCAAGTTTTCTTTAGTTCTCATTCACAAAACTACAACCACCTTCTTCAGTTAGAATCAACATCTCTGTAACTTTTAGATCTCAGATCAAAGTTCTTATGGCCTCTCTGCTTTTTAGTCTCCATTCCAAAATTCGCCTTCAGTTCTAATCATGGACTCTCTATCCTTCTGATCTCAGTTTAACACTCAGGTTTTTATTTTGATTTGGTGTCTCCAGCTTTCAGATCTCAAGAACTTTATTTTGTTGGACTCTTTCTGCCTCCACCAATTTTCATTTGTCATTTCATGTGAACCAGCCACGTGCACTGCCCACCTTCCTTGTAGTCTCATGCACGTTGGTAGCATTATCAATTAGGGATTGATTCGTATCTCATCATCCTGCACCCTTCCAGTTTCCATGACACCCAATCAATCCAGGATATACAACCAGAATATTCAGCAAGGCCACATGGACATTATCTCTAATTTTGTTTTCAACTTAGTTAATTTTGTGGTACCACATTTTCTTTGGTGATGTCAGTACCTATTAGTGTTCGATAAACTTGCCCTCTATTCTTCTTATATTTATCACCAAAAGAACTAGACCAAGATATGTTACTCTTAGATTCAAGCCTATACAAAGGCTTCTATATTGTTCTACTATGCACCACTAATACAACGTGAACCTGTGATCTCTCACCTCACATCCACCTCCCTATTTTATCTTCTGCTGTTTGAATGCCAACTCTCCTAAGTACAGTTTCCTTGGAAAATATTGTGTAACCAAATTGCAAATTCATTATGCCTTTCACAAATGAAGAAGAAACACCATCAGAAGCACAGGGAAAGAATGAAAAACCTCATGAAACCAAAGTACTCCATACGTAATTTAAATGCTAAAGAATCAAAAAGGAGAAACCTAATAGGAACTTCAGTTGTCTGGTTAAGATAGTACCTCCAGTGAGAATTAATTACGAAACATCTACGTTCACGCATTCACTGAAATAGGATAAAATGAACCGATCTTCCAGGTAATGACAGATGACAAGAAACCCTAAATTGCAGCATTCCAAACATTGGTATAAAGTTGTTTTCGGAAAAATTAATGCTAAAGAAAGCATAGATCTCACCACCTAAGAAATCCTAACAGAGGTCTTTCCAACATTTATCTACACTGAGAAAATAATATTCGACCAAGGTGATTACGTAGTCCAAAAGAAGAAATTATAAGTCACTGAAATATCGCTGACTATAAGGACATAAGAATCTGGTCAGGCATCATAGAAGATCACTAGTTTAGATTATTAGGGACACGCAAGCAGACTCTTCAGTCTAGAATGAAGGTTTCTCCAGAAAGGCCTCCATCGGGAATATGTTAATGCCCATATTTTTCATACCTATATCCGTGATTTTTCTATTGCTTACTATGTTTAAGCTACATACATATATATATATATATATATATATATATATATACATATATATCTTAGTAACTAGCTTTAATTTACTGTTCAAATGAAAGTATAGAAAAGGACGAGAAAAATGACAGGAATAACAAAAGGGAAAACAAGCCCAAGAAGAATGATCTTACTCCAAATTTTCAGACTATAAATCTACTCCTAACCCGTCCTTAACTGATATTCACTTTAGGTAAAAGCACGGATTCCAAGAAAGTCAATTTTTTTTGGTCGAGTATCAAGTTGCATGAATCAATTTAGCCTATAAATGACACTCATTTGGGGAAAAACTAAGAATTAAAAATGACATTCGTTTAAGTATGGAGGTAGTATATCAGTAACATAACAATATGAAGAGAACCTCAGTTTTACTTTTGCCGAAAGAAACGAAGGGACAGCTTACCCCAAGGACCAAAATTCTAATGCTTGCATGATTCCTTTGCGTGGAGATTCACACTTATTAACAGCTAGTATAATAGACTTGTCTGAGTAGTTCTTACGTAGCCAGTTTCCTATTTCCACATCTGCTGCAGTTACACCTGCCTGTTCAGTGTTAGTTATGCAGTGCTTGCAAAAAAAAATGAGATTAACATACGCAATCTTGAATTTGATCGGCGAAGTACAAACATATAACAAGTCAAAGAATGAAAACAGAGGAAGTGGATTCCTAGTCAATGTGATAGTTGGGGCATTTTTTTAATGAAAAAGAACTTGTATTACACCAGAGAGAAGATGATACAGTTGCAACATACCAGGCTACTATAGCAGCCCAGTACCACAAGCTGGACCTAGACAACTTTAGTTGTTGCAATCAAACTATGATCTCACTACTTTCAAGTTTGCAGGGATTATTTGTAAATTATTTAGGAGAATTTTAAAAGGCAGTCCTAGTTAGTTCAAAGTTTGAAAACAAACTTACTCTTCTACCGTCCAGTGGAATGTTAAGACTCCTGGTTCAGATCTGTCATGACTACCCATTAGCTATTATTTAGATTTCCTGTCTTGAGTTTAATATTGACAGCTGACAAATGTTAAGACTCCTGGTCCCGAAACACCAATACATGTAATTTCAAAATATAGTACTGGAATCAAGAAGCCGACCAAGTGCCTGAATATCCGAACATTCACCAAAAATTGCTTGTCAAGTCCACTCAAGAACAACGTCCAAGGAGGTAGTCAAGCAGCCACTCGTAATAATAATGGTAAACACGATTGTTAATTGAAACCAATTTTGAAAATAAATTTGAGTGATTATGTGAATAACTCAAGGTATTGGTTTATCGGTTGAGGTCAGCTGTCCCAAGAGCACGAGTGGCCTTATTATAATAGTGTTTGTTTTTATGTGTGTGCGTGAGAGAGAGAGATAGAGAGAGAGAGAGAGAGAGAGAGAGAGAGAGAGATCAGAGACACGCATGCACAGAGATAGAGGGAGAGAGAGTGGTAGATCTTTCTTGGTCCCCTCTCAGGAGATGTGGCGGGAGCCAACGACCTTCTGATTCGGTCATACTTTTTTCTTAACATGCATGAAAAAATATATTCCAGCTCTCATAACTATGGTCGGGGACCCAGCAACCCACCTCAGGCCGCCTCAAGTGGGATGCAGTTGGGGTATGCATAAACAAGGATTGGGTAGGGAAGGAAAGGTCCATTCATCGACAGAGTTGGGGTGAAGATGGGAATGTGGAGTACATTCCCTCCACCCCCTTTATGCCCTGCCCCATTTGAGTATATGTAAAATTACTAATTTTCATCGATTATATATACTACCCTTCAAGATAAAATAACTAAATTTAGACTCCTCTTGTATCCCCCCCCCCCAAAAAAAACCTAACACACACTCACACAAAAGAAGTCAAATGTAAATGTCAATGATCAACTCCAAATGTCCAACTATTTTGTGATCTTAGGCATGAAGTTCATTTAGTTCTGGGAAAGCTCAACAGTCATTCTGACTTGCTCCTTTGTGTTCGTGTTTGAAGTGGTGCCTGTAGTAAGTTTTCTGCAAAATTTCACTTCCAAAGCTAAGCAAATTACAATCTGCAAAGAAATACTTTATTCTCTTTGTAAACGCGTAACCTGAAAGGTTTGCAATGTCCTATCTTGAAGAAATGAGACCGAATATCCCTAGACAGGAATCCTGGATGACCTGAATCCCAGAAGATTGGACAATCTTTACTTTCCTTATTAGAGGGCAGGCTCTCACTAGGCCCTAAGAAGGAAGTATAGCCAGAAATAGCGCTAAGGATTTCCATGATGAGGGTCGGGATAAAGGTTGCTGAGTGGAAATGTAAGATTTTGATGTCTCCTAAGAGAAGGAAAAGGAGATTCTCGGCACAAGCCTCAGTCTTAAGGCCTTTCCTTCAAATTAAGAAAAAAGAGCTATTTGCTTAAGACCCTTGACCGAAAGGGCTAACATTTAGATATAGATTATAGGCCAAGTAAGGCAGAGGAAATTCATTGGCATCACAAACTTGTTTTCTAGCATGTCTTTATATCTATAGTATGAGGGCCAGGGGCCAGTACTTTCAATACTCCAATATCAAAAGTAGAGCCTTCCAAGTAAAAGGAAAATAAAAATGTTGATAAAAACTTCAAACAAGAGTTTACATACACAAGTTATTGAGTTATAACCATACCTGACCATCAACAAGGAATATGATGACGGAGGACTCTTCTACTGCAACAATAGCTTGTCTCTCGATCATTGAGGGCATCCTAGCAATTGCAGCCTCTCTACAGGCAAGTGGAATCCCCTCCATGCCAATGGTTGTTGAAACTGCCAATTCCTCCATGACATCGGTCTGTGACTTTGAAAGTGTGAGAACACCTCCTGTATCCACTACCATAAATTCAGAAAGTCCCCAAGAGGATCTACCATACAAGCGATCCCTAGTAACCCCAGGTTCATCAACAACAATGGCCCTGTTTCCCTGCAAATAGCAAAATGAATAAATAAGATAATAAAATAATTTGAAGAAAAACAACGAGTTGAAATTTTAATTTTCTTTTTCTCCATTGTATTAACATATAACAGATACTATTGGCAAAATAAGTAAAAGAACAATGACGACTTCATACCCCAACAAGACGATTAAATAATCTTGATTTACCAACATTTGGTCTTCCAACAATCGCAACCTTCGGTAAGAGATGATCCGGGATCTGAAATAGTTGAATGACCAGTTGAGTAAATATCACGCTATTGCAAGTTCATTCATAATTAGAAATGAATCTCAAATAAAAAGATACACTGCATTGCATCAAACTAGTACTCAAAACTTCAATTTAATTTTTTTGGTTGAAGATTTTGGGGTTCTTCTGAGAGCAGGAACAAAAAGGGAGTTTATGGGTTTTAAGCTCCCCAAAGCTCCCCCATCAAGATATCAATCGGTATCAAAATGCCTAGTTGGAGGTGAGAGAAGGTTTTTGGGGAGCAAATATTGCTCCCGTATCATCCGAGAGCTTCACTTGGAATCCAAGGAGGACACGGCGCCGTTTCATAGCAAAAGGAGAACAACCGGTGCCGTTTCCATTTGAAGAGGCTGACAACCCATTGAAAGAGCTCCTGCCATGTTTTACACATGGCAGGCTATGAGTGGACCACAAAAAAAACCCCCCTGTCCGGTTTTAATCAAATTTTGACCACAAAAAAGCTTCTTCTTTTTTTCACTGAATTAAAGTTCACATTTTTACCTATAAATAGAGACTTGGTTTACTTCATTTGGACACCAGATCAATTTTCAACGAATTTTTGAAGATTTTCTCCATTTTCTTCTCTTCTCTCTCTTCAAATTTAATTTTTCTCAATTTTCCTCTCTTTTCTCTCTTTACATTTTTAACATTAAGTTATTTAATAACTTAATTTGTTGCTAATATTATTATTATGTAGTTTAAATAATAATTATTAGTATTGCTATTATATAAATTAGATATTAATATTATTATTTCTATTATTACTGTTATTATTGTACCTATATTTGTCATTTTAAATAAATTAAGCCACTTAGTGCTGTTATTATTATTAATTCTCTAATTACTTTTGAGTTCATTTACCACAACAATGTCTTCCCGTTTTTTGTTGCAGAAAAAGAAAAACTCTCAAAATCAAGATAATTCGGGTTCATCTACGCCAAATCAAACCTCGACTCGTCAAATTCCTCAACCCACCTCACAAAATCTACCACCATCTTTTCCTAATTTTTCTGAACTTCTAAATCAGCCTCCACTGAATCTTTAAAATCTTCAACAATTCCAAAATTATCCATTATTTCATATACTGCAACAACCTTATCAATGGAATACACACATACATTCAAATGTGTCTCCATTTTCAACACAACAGTCACATTTCAACCACTAAGCGTATTTTCCAATGGGAGGTATGAGTAGTTGTTCAACTGAACATGTTGTAGGTAGTCCCCCACCTTCGGATTTGCCTCCTTTCTCAACACAACCAGAACCAAACTATCATGAAGAGGAAAATGTTGACTTGGTTGATGAATCAATTCCTCAAAGTGAAAAAACAACCCTATCAAGGGTTAGGTGGTCTGTAACTAAGACAACATGTTTGTGTCATTCTTGGGAGAATGTGAGTAACGACAATTACGTTGGCAAGGACCAATCTTTGCAACAATTTTGGACTAGAGTAACAGATTGTTACAATGAGTATCGTGGCAAGGGAAATAAACGTAATGAGTGTCAATCTAAGAATCATTTCCATAAGGTGTCGAAGGCAGCTGCAAAGTTTTCTAGAGCCTACATCCAAGCATTAGCTGACAAACAAAATGGGTGGAATGATGACGATGTTATCAACCACGCGCATAGTATCTATCAAACTGATCTGAAAAAAATTCACGTTAATTGAAGCTTGGGGAGTCCTTCGAAAGTCCCCCAAGTGGTTGGCTCTATATGATGAAACAAACCAAGATTCAGAAGGTAGTGCCTCAAAGAGAAGCTGTATAAATAAAGTTGGTCATTTTTCGAACTCTTCCTCTAATTCCGAAGCCCCATCAAGTGCATATCCAACAAGACCTCCTGGGAAGAAAGCTTCAAAACAAAAAGGAAAACGTGTAAACAAAGATTTTGTAGAGTTGAAGGAAATAGATCGCGGTGACAGCGATATAAAGGATATGCTTTCAGTATATGTGAACTTGACAGAACGGAAGTTGGAGCAGCAAAGAAAGTATCTCTTGAGCAAAAGATGAGACTTTTTGGCCAAGAAGGAAAACTTGACAGAAGAAGAAAAAGAAGACTTCGCGAGGTTGAACCGTGAGCTGTTTAATTAGATATATTTGTGATCGGTGTTTAATTTATTTTGATTTCCTTGTAATTTGTCTTTAATTTGTTTTGATTTCCATGTAATTTGTCTTTAATTTGTTTCGATTTCCATGTAATTTGTCTTTAATTTGTTTTGATTTCCATGTAATTTGTCTTTAATTTGTTTTTGATTTTCATTAAATTTTTCGTTATTTTGCTTTTGATTGAAAAAGAAAAATACTTGTAGTCTCCATTCATTGGATTCTTTCACATGTAATAGTGCTGACAACCCTTAATTATTTTACTTTTGGCTGAAAAAGAAAAATACTTGTAGTCCCCATTCATTGGATTCTTTCACATGTGATAGTACTTCTTTGTCTTTAATATATTTTGCTTTTGACTGAAAAAGAAAATTACTTGTAGTCCCCATTCATTGGATTCTTTTAAAAGTGTAATTATTTTGTTCCTAATTCATTGCTAATAATGACAGCTCTCTCATGCCTAATAATTTTCTTTTATTGCTTTTGGTCTATAAATGTCGTAGAGTTTAGTAGTTAAATAAACCATCTCAAACACTTACATTTCAGAATCAATTACATACCTAAACACAATCATGTCATCAAGTTCTAGTTTCAATTCTCACAACCTTGATGAAAATGAAGAAGATTTCATCATTGAGACCGAGCTAGAGCTGGAAATTGAAGAATATATGTTCGACCTATCAGATAGTCGACGTCGTAAAGAAGAACTTAAGAGGTGACTATATGCATCTCTAGAAGGAGAAAGAGGAGGTTGTCGACGTGCCTACATAGAAAGAAATCGTGTTGCTAGCCATGAACGTCTGTATGCTTGCAGATAATTCAGTATACACCGACCAACAATTTCGCACACGATTTTGGATGCAAAGACATGTCTTCCTCCGAGTTGTGGAAGCTCTTAGTGCTCATACTTCATATTTTCAACAACGATACAAAGGATCTGGAAACCTGGTTTATCGCCTCTACAAAAGTGCACTGCTGCTATAAGAATTCTTGCATACGGACAATCCCCTGATGCATGTGATGAATATGTCCGTATGGGAAAATCAACTGCAACTGATTGCGTGAAGAATTTTGCTGAATCTGTGGTTAGTGTTTTTGGAGACCTGTACTTGAGAAGGCCAACTGAGGAGGACCTTCAACGCTTGCTTCATGTTGGGGAGACACGCGGTTTTCCTGGTATGTTAGGTAGTATAGATTGCATGCACTGGGAATGGAAGAATTGCCCTGTGGCTTGGCAAGGACAGTATGCACGAGCAAATGGAAAGACGACCATTGTTCTCAAAGCAGTCGCTTCGTATGATTTGTGGATATGGCATGCATTCTTCGGTGCCCCAGGTACTTTAAATAACATAAATGTTTTTGATCGATCTCCAGTATTTAACGATGTTTATAATGGTGTAGCTCCGGCAGTAGGTTTTACGGTTAATGGTAATCAGTATAACTTGGGTTACTATTTAACCGATGGTATATATTCTCCGTGGGCAACATTTATCCGGTCTATTCGATCGCCACAAAGTGATAAACATAAGTTATTTGCTCAACATCAAGAGGCGGCAAGAAAGGATGTTGAGCGTGCATTTGGGGTATTGCAAGCACGATTTGCAATTATACGAGCTCCAGCAGTTATGTGGGATCCACGTATTCTGGAAAAAATTATAATAGCATGTATCATATTACATAATATGATCATTGAAGATGAACGAGATACTTACGGTCGTGTACCAAATGCTTGCGATTATGAGGAGACTGACATTTCTAATGATAGCTTAGCATGACAATATTTTAACAAGCGTATTCCGGAGCACGAGAGGTATCTTCAAAGAAGGTGTGTCGTTCAAGATCGAGAATCAAATCGCAGCCTAAGGAATGATTTGATTGAAAATGTTTGGAGACTTTTTGGTAATTATTATGTTGGTGCTTGTATCCATAGTTGTTAGTATCGGACGATACGCGATACGTATCGTACGATACGATACGAAAATCACCTAATTATTTTACGAATGACTGTTAAAAAAGTCTAAAAGTTATTACATTAAATTTAATTTCGAAAATATTATTAATTATTATTAATATGATTTCAAAAATATTTATTTAGCAAATATCTAATTAAAATGGCATTTACAAACTTATTGTTTAATATAAATAAATGTAAAGATGTTAATTTAATGGAAATAAAGATGGTAGGGTAAAGATGGTGGGGTATGTAAGAGTATTGGAGTTTGTGCATTGTTGGGAGGGTTGATTTATTTGGGGAGTATAGTGGGGAGCATAAGGGTATTTTGGGTATAAAAATACCAAAAAGTGAGCATAAGCTCCTAAGCTCCCAAAGGTTGTTGTTCCTGCTCTAACCCCTCTTTCCTTTAACCTAAGGATTGCAAGGTGAAAATATAAAATATTAAAATTAAAAAAAATAATGACTTGAAAAGATAAGATGAAACATGATCAAATTTGAATTGCTTACTAACATTCTTGATGACACTTTTACGCCTATGCTCTTTACGACGAGTTTCCTTTTTGTTGTCAGTTTCTTCTTCTGGAACATGAAAAGATGTGGGAGGTAAATAGACTTGGACAACAAATAAGAACGGTACTAAAACTAAAATTTCAAGAAAGAAGCAAAGAGATCTCTTGTTGACTAACCCCAATAAGATAATTTTAAAGTGCTTAAAAGTAAAGCAAAAGATGAGAGAAAAATGAACATGTTAACCCCTTCTCATGCACTAAGCAAAGAAAATGAAAACTGAAATCAGAGGAAAAGCATATTACATAAGCCCAACAGCAGCAAGAAATTCAGAAATATCATTCGAAAAGTAACTATCAATGTAACTATCAGCTTGGGGTATAAGTGAGAACATCAATAACTAGGACCTCCCATGAATTAATCTTGGTACTTGGTAGTAAGCCGCTATGCCACATTGGTGAGGTTGCACCACTGGAACTAGAGGTCAAGAACTTGAATAACAAAACAAGCTCTCTAACTATAAAGCTAAGATTGCACATTGACCCCTTCTCATGCCACTCAATGGCTGGAGCCTCACATGCTGGCCATCCTTTCAAGTCATGTTGCTTTGCCTCATGGAGCAAGAAAGACAATACAATTCCACAAATTTATCAAAGTACTTTTCAAGAAATACATTAGGTCATCTCTATGATCTGTAAACATGGAAATGCCTGTTGAGCATTAACATGGACACAAGGTGCCCAATAGAGCACTCTCAAGAAGTGAAAACATGAGGACCTGGATATGCATATTGATACATGCATACAGGTATGAAAACAAGGGTAACCTAGCGCAAGAGATTCAAGCCACTGTAGAGCTTAAACTATAGACTTGATTTCTTGTAGTAATTACTTTTGCCAAATATAATTTGTACAAATCTGATGACCATTTTAGTATTCACTTCTTGTTACTTTTAGGCAATGGTGAATTTGCATATAATATTAACAATCAGATTTACGCAAGCTAAACTTGTGCAGGTCATATAATCCTAAGCTAATATTTTCAACCTCATACTTTCTCATTAAAAAGGGAATGACCATTAGGAATATTAACAAATATTTCTGTAGTCCAAACTCACCCTAATCTGCTTATTTAATAACTCTGCATCCTTCCCCCACACCACCCCCAAACTCGGACCCCCAGAAAATACCAAAACCACAAATGACAATGAAAGGTGAATGAAGGACCTCAAGTTTTTTTTAAAAAAAAAAAGGAAGAAAAAGGGAGAGTAATCAGGCATACAAGTATGAGAGCGTAAATATATGCATCACAATGTATCATGGCAATGATTATTTAAGCTAGACTGCTAGACATATCAAGTAACACTCATGGAAGTACATGATTAAGATCTGCAAAGCCTGCATGTATAAGATATGTAACCAAGTCTGGGCGTGGAAGATGATATTCTGCTCATTTTTAAATCGTTTGATTTGTTCTTTATCAAGCAAATGACAAAGTAAAGGCTTGGGCAGGTACCAAGCCACATTAGAAAGAACTGGATTCTCTTGAAATACCTATGCATATTGGTGTTATTGGCATTCATATCTATTGTCTTGACCACTAATATGAAAACTATTTTTCAAGCTGAATAAGATGGTCACAGAAAGGTTCATTTCAACTGACATCTTGACAAATTAAAATAATAAGTACAAGCTATTAAACAAACTCAGCCAATAACTAAAACAAAATAACAGAAAAGGCATTTATGTGGATCTAAAAGTGTATTGGTTGGCTTAACCGTACAAGCACACAATCATTGTTGATTGTCAAGTGAAACTAAAAGCACATTTTTGTCTGCTCAAAGAGTCCTCTTTCTGTATTTAAAAGTCAACATGTGTACGTATCAATTCAGTATTTGACATACATTTGTTCCGTTTTAGGTGATAAAATTGCAATCACTAAAAACTACAATAAAAGACTATGAGTTCCAATTATTATAATTTTGTAAGAATAAGTAAACTCAGATTAATATTCGGTCAAAGTTTAATCAAGTTGTTTGAAAAGGGTCAAAAAGAGACTTTTAACATGGGACAGAGAGAGTATCAATGTCCTAATATTAATTCCTTTCATAAAGATGCACTATTCACAAGAAATTCAATAAGTAAGGCCCCAAAAGTTAGATCAACATTAAAATAGACTTATTCCCTCGGTTCCAAGCAAGGAGTCCCTTCTTACTTTTCTTGGTCAAGTTGATTAAACTTTGACCAAAGATTTATATAAGAGAATTGCTATTCACACCCCCCTTTTCTCCAAGTACATCACTTCTCTAAGTTCACCCCCTCTCATAAATCGTAAACCTCTCTAAATACTAAGTACACCCCCCCTCAAGTTTTCATTTTACCCCACCAAACTTATTTTGAATAAACAACCTATTACACCCCCTTCCATCCTTTGTTGAGACACCCACCTCCAACCCAATACACAAAATAACAAAGACACCCCCTTCCATCCTTTGTTGAGACACCTACCTCCAACCCAATACACAAAATAACAAAGACACCCCCTTCCATCCTCTCTTATGTACCAATATACACTTAAATACCACTTGTTTTGCAAGTTGCATGATAAATAAGTTTTAGGGTTAAGTTAGCTATGATATTCTTTAAAATTTGAGCTCAAAATTGGTGATTTGTGTAAAAAAAAAAAATTTGCATTTTAGGTTGAATTCGAAGTGACCTAGGCCTATATTTTTTGGACATGGTTAATTGAACACCTTTGGTGGTGTTCGGTCAATACCTTCGGTTAGTAGTGACCAAACATCACTAAAGATGTTCAGTAATGATAGAACACACTTAGGGTTGTTCGGCAATCAGTGATCGAACACCCCTTAGTGTGTTCTATCACTACAGATCGAACATTAGCAGTCTAGGTCATTCGTGTGTGCTTCTTAAAATGCGGGAAATTAAGCCAAAATGTATAGAAATACTTACAATATTTATCCCCTTCAATTCTTTGTTGTGTTTTCCAACAATATAAATGATTTGGAGGTTTATGGATTAGAAAGATTTGGAACATGTGAGAATAAAAGTGTAATGTTTGAATGTGCATTGTGGAAAGAGGGTAGGGGTGAGGGGGTGTACTTAGAGCCGTTGGAATCAAATAAAAGTAAGAGTGGCGCTATTAGCACCACCTTTTCCTATTAATACAACTCCTAAATTAAATTACAAAAATGTCATTATATTGTTAGACATAAATACTCTTTTCCTACTAAATACACCCACCCTTATATTAAGACACCTCCTAAACCTCTAAATACACCACCTAACAATTTATCAATGCACCGTCCTCCAATTCCTTACGCCATTGCCAGGGATTATACGTCATTGACAAGGGATAATCTCCTCACTTCATTCCTCTCCTCTACTCACTTCAATTCTTTCCTACGTTAACTTCATTATACTACAAATTTTTCACTTCACTTCGATTTTTTCCATGCATTTACGCATGTCTGGGTTGGAATTTGTTCGGCACTGTCTGCAGAACACCACAGTGGTGTTCGGGAAGCGCCTACAGAACATACCAATGGTGTTCGGGAAGCACTTGCAAAACATCACAATGGTGTTCGAGAAGCACCTGCAAAACAGTTGGGGTTGCAGAACATCATAGGATGTTCGGTAAGCCCTTGCCGAACACCACTGTGGTGTTCCTCAAACAAGTGCTAGACTTTAAATAAGAAAAGTGAAACTCTTTGGGTGGAATAGCGGAGTATAACAATAATTAATTTTTCCATCACGCAAACAACAAAATGATTCATTTTATAATTTTCAATTAATCTAGTACCTGATTTGGTAAGATTGTTATCTTCTTAAAATGAAAAATATTCTCTGAAAAGCATTTTACTCCGACTTAAAGAGAAAGCATAAAACGCACCGATTGTCAATTCACGAGATAAGGTGAGAGAGTATTCACGAGCAGCC
Organism: Platycodon grandiflorus; assembly: GCA_016624345.1. NCBI lineage: Eukaryota > Viridiplantae > Streptophyta > Magnoliopsida > Asterales > Campanulaceae > Platycodon > Platycodon grandiflorus. The sequence goes on along the minus strand of CM028366.1, from coordinate 48,159,781 downwards.
TCAACTGCTTCCACTTCAAGCGCTTCAGCATCCAAAGTTTCTTCATTTACTTCGTCCTCAACCTCAGAATCGTCAATTTCTAGCAATTCTTCCTCTTCGTCGTCGTCAGGCCCGTAATTTACTGAAATCTGTCGGTCCGGCGGTGTTTCCCGGGAGGAGCGGAGGGAGAAATTGCAGCGGCGCTGGTTGTGAAGAGGGGTGGTTGCGGTTGTAGAGAGAGAGAGGGAGAGGCTGCGGAGAGAGGAAAGAGTTGATGGAGAGAGAGATGATGCAGAGAAATTGGAAATGGGAGAGAGGTGAGAGAAAGTTCTTGAGAGAGAAAGCGATGTGCAGAGCTCGAGCGAAGACATCATCTCTCTCACTCTGTGTCTGTGTGAGTTGGGGAGAGGTTTTAGCGGGTAATGGTTTGTAAGAGGTTTATCCTATTTTTGATGAGCGAAGACATCATCTCTCTCACTCTGTGTCTGTGTGAGTTCGGGAGAGGTTTTAGCGGGTAATGGTTTGTAAGAGGTTTATCCTATTTTTGATTTGGGCAAACTCCACAATTGGTATAGGCACTTTTTGTATTTTTTTTTTTTTTTTTAGGGAATTGCTATTCTAACCCCCCCTATTTGCTGAGTTTACCCCCTTGTAATATTATAAAAATTACCATAATATAAAAAGACTCATTTACCCTTAAAATAAATCCATTACTAAAATAAATCCATTACTAAGTTGACCCCCTAATATTACGAAAATGTTATGTATGGACAAGTGAATTTTTATGTATGAGCTTCATTTGAACATGAAATGTGTTGTTGTTTATGTATGTTTATGTTCGAATATAATTGTTAAATCATTGAACATGAAATTGAATTTGATATGAAAAACTTAGAAAAATGCCAAGTCTGGAGGATATATGTGCAACAAATTGTTTGTAAATAACAAATACATTAATAAAGAAGATGTTCATTACATAAAATTGTTTGTACATCAACAACCTAACTCATCTAATCACTGTCGTGGATGCCTACGACGACGACTTGAAGGACCTGCCCGATCTGAAGGACCCGCATCCCCGATATGAGGAGCCAATAAAGCGTACGCTTGGTCAAGAGCTGACCCAAACTCTTTGTACGATATACTTCGATCGCCCGATCGATATCTTAATGTCGGTTCTCGTATTGCATCAACCATAGCCCGAAACATGGTGGGATAATCCAAAGGACGTTGTACATCCGCGCCAGAAATAAATGTAGATTGGCTAGCTGGATTTTGCATCTTTGGATGTGAATATACCGTGTACCACCGTAAATAGTCACCGAGCATGCACTTGATGGGATGGCTTTGACCAGGCCGGTATTAGATAAAACATGGTTACGCCATTGACGATAATATGGGACTTCCGCATTAGCCTTGAAATGTTCTTGTTGTCTCGTAAACCAAGACCAAGTGCAATCGAGGGAAAGGAATCGTCTGGACGTAACCGAATTGCCTAAGCACTCGATCGGATTGTATGGCTCCACAACACCGGGCGCAGATAAGCATCCATGGTAATAAGAGATCCGGTGAAATGGATAGGACTGGCGTACCAAAACAGAATACGGAGTCCAATTAACCTACATACAATAAACACAGAAAAAGTTATAACCATTAACACAGTTAATATAGCATTAATAGGTAGACTGATTAATATGAAAGTTATAATAGTGCAATTAAACTCACTTCATCTATGTTAGGACATCAAGTCTCTCTCGGTACACCCGGTACATTATGTCCGGCGCCTCGGATAATGGTTGCCACTTCCGAGCGAGTGGCGAGTGACGTCGTACTCAATGTTATGTGGAGGTTGGAAACATGGAAATCTCTCATATATCCAAGCTCGCAACAAAATAATACAGTACATTATTATATAACCGGCCCCCTATTAACAACTAAAAATATATATATCATTTTAAGTATAAATCAAATACATTTGTTACCACCAATAGCGTTGTATATCCCGTCATCTGTCGACATGACTGACGAGATGCCATGCCCAATTGTCGATATAAATAGGCAAGGGTTGCAGCTCCCCATGCATACTTTGGTATCTTATCGACATTGTCCAAAAATTCCATATAGGAACCAGAACTCGATTCCCACTCTTGTCCCCAAAAATGGTGCAACCGAATATGTACAATAAATATGCCTTAGCAAAGACTAGTCCGCATAGCATCATTATCACTTGTGGCTTCATCTTCGAACCTACGACGAAGCCACTCTAACTTGAAAGAGCAGCCTCTCCTACCATGGGTGCCCTCAATCACCTCAAAGATTTTCCAAATGCAACATCCCAAAGAAGCTCCTCAATAGTATATCCCAACGTCCGTGTATAAACAATGTGCCTCCCTTTATTGGAAGACCGGTAAGACAAAACACGTCATCCAAGGTGATTGTCATCTTACCAAATGGTAAATGGAAGGTGTTCGTCTCCGGATGCCATCGTTCAACAAAAGCAAGAACCAAGGCTTTCGATGACTCCTTATAAGAACACCTAGGCGGCGTATATAGTCCGGACCTCAAGACAATATCCCACCACCTACTCCACTGCTCCGCATTTGCAAGCGAACCGACCAACTCAACAACTTAGATGTGTGATTTTGCATCTTTAGCACCGGTCGTTTTATCCCATTCCAAACATACCTAGCTACATGTGTGTTGTACGTAACTAGCGTGAACCATCAACGGCCCACCTGAAATTGGGCTTCCTCTTCAGCAAAGTGTCACCACCATCACCACCAAAGCACCTCCATCACCGGCCCTTCATTATCAACATCTTCTTCCTCTTCATCATAACCGGCCCCGAATAACCGGCCCCGAAGTACCCAAGTACGGCCCGAATAACAGGCCCCGAATAATAACCACCCCAAATTACCGGCCCGAATAACCGACCCCCTCATCACCACCCCCCTCAGTCATAACTAGCCCCTGTATACGTTCTGCCTCATTTTTAGGGTTGGGATTCTGTGCTCTCCTAGCGGAAGCCGTAACCCTGCGCATATATGTCCTTCCTGCATTCATTCAAGCCAAAGTAATGTAAGAACAAGGAAATAATAATGAAGAAGTAATAAGCTTACATACATTCATCAAATAGTTGATGTGCAAGTTGATTGAAGAAGTAATTTAAAAAAAAAGGTGCTGTGCAGCACCCTTGGCCGCACGTTCAACCATCTGTGCGGCATGACCTGGCCGCACGAGTCCTGGTCTATGCGGTACCTCCCAGCCGCACTAACACATGCATGTGCGGCACCCCTCTACCGCACTCAGCTGCTTATGTGCGGTGTCACCTAGCGCACAAACACATTAATGTGCGGCAACCCCCTACCGCACTCACCAGAGTATGTGCGGTGGACCAGTGCCGCACAGTCTCTGGTAGGTGCGGTATGGGGCTGACGCACATAACTTACGCAGCTTCCCCAGAAAATTGCAAAAACTTCATCAAAATGGTAAAAAAATGCAACAAAAATTCAAAAAAAATGCGTGTTCACAAAAATTAAAAAAAAATCCAACCAAAATCCAACCAAAATGCAACCAAAAAGCCAAAATTTAAATGAAACACTTACCGAATGGTTCCATTTTTGAACTTTGAAATCTAGCTTGTAGTGGCTTGAATTTGTTGAAGTAGGTAGCTAAGAAGGAGATTGTGGAAGTAGGTAGCTAAGAAAGAAGAAAGAAAGTGTTTGAGGGAAAGAAGAAAGAAAGAAATGGAGTTGGTTTGTCGAGAAAGAAGAGAGAATGTATGATCGATGTTGTTTTGGGAGGGAGATGGGGTAGATGTAGGTGGGGGGTATACTTAGCAAATTATAAATTTTGGGGGTTTAAGCTTAACGGGTAAAATAGGAAAATAAGGGGGGGTATACTTAGTAATATAGGAGGTATAATATTTGAAAGGGGGGTAGACTTAGTAAATGGGTAGACTAAGTAATTTTGGGGGTGGGAATAGCACTACCTTTTTTTTTATTCGTTCCTATATTAATTTTTTTTTTTTGAGACCACCCTTGTACCACGAACTTTGAGCATGATTAGTCTTTCCGTCAAATTTCGTTAATTTTTTTTCGTTAAGTGTTAATCACGTGCATTACAAGTGATTTTGCCCGGGGTAAAATTGACAGTTCCTAATCTCTCTCTTTCCTCTTTTCAATCTCAAATTTATTATGGAGATTTACAATTTTCTCTCTCTTCCCTCAAATCCAAAAACCTAAAATTAAATTTTCATTCTCTCTCCTAAAAATCTAATCCACATAATGAATTACATGTAAAAATCATATTTTCAGTGAAAACGAAGCTTCATGGTCTCGCTTCCCAATTTCAGTGCACATCCAAACGAAGCTTCATGGTCTCGCTTCATGGATTTGAGTTTGAATCTTCCCATGACACACATACCGTTGATCGTTTCGCCGCTGGCGACCTTCAAGCTAGTCGACTTAAAAAGCTTTGTCGATGATGAGGCGAGAAAGCAGTCATGACAGCATCGACCCGAGGGAAAATAGAGGCAGAATGTCGGCTTCTCATACCCTGCGTGAGGACTCCCTACGGGATTTGCCACTGTTCAAGCCACCAGGATGCAAAAAAGAAAAGAAAAAAAGAAGGAAGCAATTGCTACAGTGATGGGTGATGGTGGGTTGGAGAAGAAGATGGTGGTGGGTTGGGGAAAAAAAATTTATTTGGTTTTAGATGTGGAGCCAAATTATATGATCGTTGCCTTCAGAATTGGAGATTGTTGTGTGACTGTGAAATTGTTGCTTTTAGATGTGGATGTTTGTGTGCGTGTGTGTGTGAAATCGTTGCCTTTGGAATTGAAACCTTGCTACTCATTTGAATTCACTTGTGTGTGCGCGTGAAATCGTTGTCTTTGGAATTGGAACCTTGCTATTCATTTGAATTCACTTTGTTAATCAATTGACTCTAAAATTAGTTGAATTACCTACAATGAGAAGCACCGAGTTAGCTCAAGTATTAGAGCTGACGATTTTTGTGAAGCCAAATTATTTTTTATGTTGTTTTTGGGGAATGATGATGATGACCATAATGATTTTGGTGGTGGTAAGAAGAGAGAGAAAATGATGAATTTAGGTAAACAATTAAATTCATAAATGGTCCCTGTATCTGAGACTTTTTACATAATTGGATAATTCAATGTACTTTTTACATTAAATTGACAATTTTACCCTCGTTAAAAATCACATGAATCTCACGTGTCAATACTTAACGGCTAAAAATGGATGGAAGAACCAATGATGTTTTTCAAACCAGTACAGGGACTAGATGTGCTCATGAGGGACGAATACAAAAATATGTAAAAAGTACATGAACGAATTGTGGAGTTTGCCCTTTTAATTTTTCAGAGGTTTTAAGCCTTTTCACATTTGGCAGACACTGAGATATAGAGAGAGAGAGAGGCGCATGATAAACGGTTTTGCTAAAGTACGCACTTATATAATAGTCGCTCCGTTGCACTTTATTTCCGTTTGCTCTAAAAACAGTGAAAATTTCCTAGACTTTTTTTTTTTTGGAAAATTACTTTTTATAATTTATCCTTATTTTAAGTAATAGATTCTGTTTATTTTATTCCTACTTTAAACATTTTTTAATATTTATAATATAATAAATTAATTTTTTTAATGCATAATTAATCGGGACGCCTTTTTAGGAGCGAAGAAAGTATCTGTATTAGTATTAGTTTTGGGATTAGTACAGTTTCTGAGGGGACATTGGGTTAATGATTTCGGTTTCAAACCCATATGCACCAGTTTTGTTCAAAGATCATAGGAGGAATTGCTGGTTGGTTCACTTTCTCAAACTTTTTTTCTCTCCAGTACACCATTTTTTTTTTAACCGCTAAAAGGAATTTTGAAAATTTTCTTTCTAAAATACCCTCAACAACATCGTTGCTTCAAATTTGAGATTCAAATTGATGTATAAATGATTTCATGTTGTTAATATAGTCTTTCCTCATGTTTGGGTATTAATTTTCATGTATAAAACACAAATTTGATCAAATTTAAATTTTTTGAGTTCATCTCATTTTTCTTTATTCTTGAGCTATTTTGGCCACTTAAATCTCAGTTTTAAGCTTCGAACTTGTTTAAAATCAATCTCATATTATTATCCTAATGTAGTACTATATTTGTGCACAATTTTTCTACCAAAAAATACTATTTTTGAGCTTCAAATCAAATTTGACAGTGTGCTGTCCGAAAACAGAGGAAGATGTTCTTGACGATTTAATTCGCCAATCGCAGATGCCGGGCAACGCAACGGGGTTCGACCCGCGGTCGTGGCGGGTCGAGGGACGGCGTCCCTCGTGGGGCTCGGGGCAACGCCCGAAAGGTAAACGAAAACCAAGTTCCTTAAAGCGCGTTGCGATGATGCATCGCGATGCAGATATGGCTCATCGCGATGCATATATGGCTCATCGCGATCCAGGATTTCTTTATCAGACTTATTAATACGAATGATCCATATATGGCTCATCGCGATGCAGATATGGCTCATCGCGATGCAGATATGGCTCATTGCGATGCATATATAGCTCATCGCGATGCAGGAGTTCTTTCTCAGATTTATTAATACGAATGATCTATATATGGCTCATCGCGATGCAGATATAGCTCATCGCGATGCACATATGGCTCATCGCGATGCAGGAGTTCTTTATCAGACTTATTAATACGAATGATCCATATATGGTTCATCGCAATGCAGGAGTTCTTTATCGCGATGCTATATGTTGAGTGTTAATGTGGCATCGCGATTGCAAAAGTGGTGCATCGCGATTCCAAAAGTGGTGCATCGCGATTGCAAAAATGGTGCATCGCGATTTGCAAAAGTGGTGAATCGCGATGCAACAATTGTTGCATCGCGATTGCAAAAGTGGTGCATCGCGATGCCAAAGTGGTGCATCGCGATGCTTTGGTTCCCTAAAGCGCGCTGTGATGATCGCGATGCACCAATTGTTGCATCGCGATGCCCTAATTTGTTGCATCGCGATGCAAAAAGTGGTGCATCACGATGCCAAAGTGGTGCATCGCGATGCCAAAGTAGTGCATCGCGATGCCTTGGGTTACTGAAGCGCGCGTGTTTTTCTTTCATTAATGGCATAATCGTCTTTTCGCTCTAAAAATGCCTTTTTCTGATTTTTAAAAAAGATAAATGGACTGGAACGATTACAAATGTTTGAAAAGGGACCGGCCTGTAATTCACCCAAGATCATATTATCCACAACAATGTTATGCTACTTGTACAATGAAATAAGGAAAATCTACTAAAAAGTCTGTGTATATTTTGATGCTTAATTTTAGAATTCGAAATTAGAATTAGAAGAATAATTTAAATTTCGTAGAACTCAAATTGTTCATCCAATTCTAATTCTATAGTTTGACTTTGAGTAGCCAAACATAGCCTTAGTGAAAATTGTGGGTTGATACACTTGATAGATTTTCAACCGCTTTAGCACCCTATATTTTTTTCAAACTGTCAAAATTCACTTTTGTGCATCACAATACGCAATGCATCAATTTGAGATTGCAATGCACAAAAGTGTGTTTTGCCGGTTTAAAAAAAAATTTATTTCCAAAATATTTTAAAAATAAAATTTTCTATTCAAAATGCATCAAAATTAAGTTTTTAATATAAAAATATTTAAAATTAACATTTCTACTGACACCAACATTTGTAAAGCAAAATTGTTTCTCTTGGAAAATGGAAGAGTTTCCTTTGGAAGTTCGGCTTTCAAACATGGAACTTACTATAAGATGGAGGAAGTGTTTTATGAAAAGAAGCCAAATAAGCAACAATTAAAATCACTATAATTAGACTAATATAAGTTAGCCATTTCCCTCTCATTTTTTAGATCATTAAAAGCAATTCAAAGCAAATCATGAACTGACCTTAAACACAATATCCATTGCACAATGTCCTCAATATTTAGAAATTAAAAAAAAAAAAAAAATACAAACTCATCTAATTAACCTCGGAATTTCGGCCTTTTAATAGTTTAAGAAAATGATGAGATAATTTTGTACTGGCGAGCAATCCGTGGTACTAAAATTTACGGCTTGCCCCAAGCGGATATACTGCTGTGCCCCTAAAAGTGAGTACACATTCGGCACATCGGGTGTTGATATATAATCCCTCGTAATATAATAACACGACTGTAAACAAAAATTATACACATTATAACTTAGCCACATAAAGGCTACCATATACATCCAGGCTATCTGAGGCCGGCCCCCAAACTTCGACAACTCTGAGAAAAGACTAACAGAGGGTGAGAACCCTCGGCTTGTCTTCTTTAAGCGTTGGCTGCATCCCACTTGATATGTCCTAGCAATCTTTCCTCATTCTGCTATATGGGAAACCAGTTTTACGTAAGTTGCTGCAGCCTGTTAAATATTACTATCAGATGTGCTCTGGCTTCCTAATCAACCAACTAAGCTCAGTGCCTCTGTAGGATCAGATTCCAATGGAGAACTATCAGGTTTTACTTTTATCTTCACTGGTTTACCAAGCTTGGATTTATCTTCCATTCTTGCAATTTCAAGAGCTTTTGCACAAACTGGAAATCCCTGGTCATCCCAGGATTCCAAGATCACACCGGACCCTATGCACGTTCTTTCTTCATAGAAGGCAGCAAATTGCCCGGCAGCTAGGCCTTGATCATCTTCTGATAAATGGACAACAGCAACTTCCTCGTGTCCATTTTCAGCAGATTCCATATTCAAACTGCAACTGTAAAAACCAGGGCCATGACGAACCTGCCAAAACTAGAGACATAAGCATCTCTAAAATGCAAGGAAAAAAATAAAAAGGATCTTCATGTCAAAACATTAATAAAATCATATGTTTTAGCAATGGCACTGTCAATGAAGGCTTGCATTGATTGCAACAAATAAAAAAAATCAGTAAGCATAAAGAACAGTTTAATGTTTTGGACCCCAATTACATGACACGAGTCTAATGCAATCTAAATGGTGCCAAGTTGATCAATGGATGATCAAGAGAAGTAAGCCATCTGGCAGTTGCTTCTGCCTTGTCATGGAACAAATCTACCACAAAAACATGCATGCTGTGTCATAGAAAAACCTGCCTTTTCTTCTCTCAAGAGAGAGAATTGAGAACACCTCATCACTCTCATTCCACTAAAAAACTCTTGCTGTCTATTTTGAGACGTTCCACTCAAAGAGTGCTCTTTGAAAAGTTAAGCTAATATATTTTATGAGTTCGCAATTTACCCTTGTTATATTTAACTTAAAATTTAGAAAACCATTTTAACTCTTTATATTAAGGGTATTTAGGAAAACAATTTTCAATTCTTAAAATATTTGACTTCCAAACTTAGGACGCTTTTAGTGAAAAGTATTTATTCTATGCTTGTTTTTTGGAAGAAATAGTTCTTGAGTTCTCATCTATATCATTTCGTGTCACTTCCATTTGCCAGACAATCCGCTTCCCTAACTAATGTAAGAATCTAGGGGGAATGAACCAAATTTACAAAGTTGATAAAATTGTATTACCTTGCACCTAAGCTGATTGAACCGGCTCGGAGGCGACCCACTAAGCCATTTCAAGGATCCAACACGGAATAACCGCCTTCGTTTTTCAACAGAATAGTAGTTTCTTGATACAAAGACTACGTTATTCTCAATATCTTTCTCCACAACATACCTGCATTAAGTATAGTAGGTAAAGGGTGCAGTGTTGTATATTATCGTAAAAAGTTGGTACAAATCGTGGAAGTCAGACATAAAAAGTCAAGTGTGCTCAATTTAGAAAATTTCCAAAGAAAGACTTGACAACATCTGTTATCCAGATCGTCAAATGGTTTTTTATGCTCGGCACTTGAAAAGAGTGACACACAAGCAAGATAGCTGCTAAAAGGACTGGTAAATTTAATTTTTTTGTGAAGAATGTTAAAAAGGTCATCTTCAGCATTTTGTAAGAACTTCAAGTGGCGCTATTAATTTAAAGTTCGGCCAAATATAACAAAAACAAGCAATCGTGGAACACATGATGTGTGAGCATGTATACACAAATATATTTTATAACTTCAAAATCTTATTAAAATTTTATGTCTTAAATATGTTAAATAGGGAAAGTTGTAGTTTATTGAATGAGGCTAGTGGAGGAAGTTAGTGAAAGTGGTGGTTACTAAGGGGTAAAATAGGGAGAGGGGAAAAGAATGAGGAGTCAAGAGTCCAATCACCCCCTCTCCCTTGATATATACTAGCGTGTGACACACAAGATGCGTGTGTAGTAACAAATGAATGGACTTTTTGTCCTTTTATATTTTTAAATTAGCTTTTTCTTATATTATTTATTTATTATCATCTCTCCTCTTTCCCTTGATTCTTTATTTAACAAATATTTTATTTTCTCTTCCCTAAATTCAGCACATTCTTTCCTTTATTTTCCCCTCTCTCTAAAGCCTTATTTATCTCCCCACTATCACATGACTCACTTTTAACATTGTACTGTGTGTCACTTTTATGGAGTGCTTTTTGAGTACCAAAACCGCTAGGGACGAATTAGCCTTCTCCCTTAATAAATAGTATAGATAAATTGTACAATGTGTGGAAAATGATGACTTCACGATGATCGGAAAACGACAGCGTGTAAATTCTTCTAGTCAGAGTAGCTGATTTTACATGATCAAGCCTCTTCTTTCTTGATTGCCACCAATACCATCCAACTTTATGGTCAATCTAATATAATACACATGAACACACACAAACACACACGTGTCTGTATACGTATATATATGTATACTTATATGTATATATATGTATACATACATGTATGTACATATATATATATATATATATACTATATACGTATAAATATACATATGTATATATAAATGTATATATATATACATATATGAGAGAGTATTCAATGGTTACTTCATCTCTCTAACCATCAATACTTACCGTTATATCAACCATTGGATCAAAAATCAAAGGGGTACTATTATTATATATATAGGGGAGTTTTCAATAGTTACTTTATCTCACTAACCATTGATGGTTAGTGTTATTATTATCCATTAGATAAAAATCAAAGGCTAAGAGTTAATGGTTAGTTGAAAAATGCAATTAATGTAAGTAGGTGAGTCATTTAATGCAATTAATCTCAACCTTTGATTTTTGATCCAATGGTTGATATAACAAGAACCATTCATGGGTAGAGAGATGAGTAATGATTGAAAACTCCCTATATATATATATATATATATATATATATATATATATAGAGAGAGAGAGAGAGAGAGAGAGAGAGTACCATGGCCCTCCAGAGAGACGCAAACCTTGGCGTTGACCAATTGTGTAGAACCAAAAGCCCCTGTGTGTCCCAAGGAAATCCCCGGTCTCAGCTTCCAGCATTACACCCTCTTTCTCCCCAATATGTCTTGCCACAAATTCGCTGAACTTTATCTGAAAACAAAAAACCAGTTTGATGACGAGGGCTTGCATTTTGTAACCTTAAATAAATAACAGAACTAAACAAGGCTTTTCTCCCAATTACTTGGAGTTGGGGTCAACTACATGAATCCTTTTTTGCCATTTAGTTCGGCCCTAAGCAAGATCATTAGATAAGCCACACTCAGTCATTTTCTTTATAATACTTGTCCACATAGGTTTTGGCCTCCCCTATCTCTAGCATAGGTTTTGGCCTCCTCGGAGTCGATGCCTTCCTTAAACCATTCTTTTGTTAATTTTGTGGATAATACGAGGATTGAGTAAGGTTGTTTACATGTATACACCATGTGTACAGATGATGCGTCACCTGTTTTACGCCTTTTTATATATTTATAATTTACTTATAAAAAAAAAACAGGTGCACATAGGCGTCTATGTTATATGTGTCCAACACCGAGCATTAGAGCGATTTTTACCATCCCATAAATTCATTCATTTCATATTTTATCTTTCCTAGTTTACCATATATCCATCTTAACATTCTCATTTTGGCTATAAGAGAATAAGGGGTATACGAAGGGTGATAAATGTAAATTTATGTTTCGTATGCACATCTACATAAATACCCTAGCCTAACCATTTGTGGGTTACGGATCCCATATCACATTTTATTCTCCTCTTCTCCCTTGTTAATCAACAGGCTACACTCATTTTGTTAACATTCTCTTCTTAGTGAGACAATTATAAGAAACAAATATTATTCAAAAGGATAAAGTAGTTCGCCTTTCAAAGAATAAAGTTAGGTTCCGATTACTCTCCATTACATGAGACTAAATTCTCAACAATGCAGCGAGGTTTTTCCCTTCTATTTGTACGTATAAGCTCACCGGCTGCTCCAGTCCCATCACAACTAGCAAGATACTAGCTTAGACAGATAACAACCAGTAGGAGCAATTTCAAGGAATCTTCTACAAACTTTGGGAATCTGTTGTCAAGACATACCTTGCCAAGGAAGCATATTCCTTGTGAATCCTTCCTATCCTGGTTAGGCAGATCAAAATTCCGGGCAAGCTTGCGCACTTCATCCTGCAGATAAGTTAGTAGGATAGAGAATAAGATTCAGAATGAAAGATACTTGCAAGACTCCCGTAGCAGCTCTTAAGTGAGTAATTTCTCCAGCCACTTCCTGTGGAGGGAGGTGGAGGGTTCAAACCTACTTAAGAATGGGTGCCTGTTTATTGGGACCTCTTAAAGACAAGTTATATACAAGGGCTCCAGAGAATGAAACAAATTAATTAATGAAAGACAAAATTCCTACACAAATAGAATTTGCTTGTGCAAAGGAACTTATAAAGCACAAGAAGTTGTTCAAGGAAACAGAAGACTTTTATACCACTAGACCCAAACTTCAACAAATTGTAAAGATGAATATTGTAAATAACAATCAAATACCCGCAATGAGGACTATATGATTTAGTACATTTGTTTCCTAGCTTCATTTGTGACACGAGAAAGCTGATGCAGCAAGATTCTCTGTTCTTCACTCAAATAACAATGAATGCTCATCAATATTTCCCGTAAGATTTGCTATATGTAATTGAAACTGTGTCTTATGGATGTCATGAATAAATGTGGTGAAGAGGCATTTAGAAATCACATGCACATACAAACACATAGATGAGACCCCCTCAGCAAACCTACACGTACCCACCAAAAAGTAATTTTCTTGAGTAGCAATACAGTATCCTGATTGTACCTTCGGAATAGATCCAAGGGGAAATATAAGTCTTTTAAGCTGAGCTTGTGAGAGATGTGAAAGGAAGTAGGTTTGATCCTTGACCTGCAAAATAAAAAAGGCAATTTGTATATAAAGTAAATTACGGATGCAGGAAGTAGAAACAGGAAAAAAGGAGATCTGCAAAAACAAGGTCTCTTCATAAATGCCCAAGAATCCAACATAAATCTGAAAAGTACAAAGATCGTTGGTTAAGAAAATTTCAGAGTTATAATACATAGCAACATGTATTAGGTGGTTGAGATGCTGAAATGAAACTCTCATAGACTAAGATTGTAAACTTAAATTGGGACTTAAAAAGAGATTCAGTTAGAAGTTGTTTAATCACATAATAATCAAGTTCAAAAAAAAAAAAAATTACTCGAGCAAGAGATTCTTCTTCTGAGTTCTGATAAACCTATTAAGTTGATAATCAAGCACACTGGATCTGAAAAACATTGTTCTTTCTCAATCAACAAAAAAGGAAAATAGAAAGAAAGAAAACTGCACAACCAAGCAACAAAGATCTAGGTGAGACTCATCCCTACTTGACCTTTTCAAGATAAGATGTGACGAATATTCATAATTCATTAATTAGAGAGTTTGAATTGGAAAATGTACAATGACCATTAAAAGAAATAAGAAGGCATTCAACTTGGTATAAGGATACAAGAGATCTTTTAAAAATAACCACAGAGTGCAACTACAACAATATACAGACAAGGATACAGCGATGCAGTTAGATTCTAAAGAACTAGGATATGCATAGGACATATATCAGGCAATAAATAACCATTTTCATTTAATGTATCACAGAGTGGCAATATATGGGCAAGGCAGCGAACAATAGGCCTTTACCAGACCCCACTGTGTGGTGCGTGGTGTACTGGGATATCATTATCCCAGATAGTTGGCAAAATGAATGAGTTGAGTTGTATGCCTCACATTTTTACACAAGTTCATTGAACATAAACAAAAGCCCTTCCCACCCAGAAAAAATAATTAAATAATAAGTTCTGCAGCAAAGAAAGCATGGAGCTGAAAAAAGAAAAGAAAAACACAAGAAAAAGAGATAAAAAGACATGAGAGGCGAGGAGACCAGAGCATGCATATATATATATATATATTTATATATGAAGAGAGAGAGAGAGAGAGAGAGAGAGAGAGAGAGGACACCTTTGTTTTTCAATAAACAAATGATATATTGAATAAGCAGCGTCAAGGGGGTGCAATCCAAGTACACTAGGGGGTCGTTTGGTAGAAAAGCAAGTATAACACTAATTAATACTAAAATATAAATTATTTTAACCGAGATTATTTTATCTCGGTTATAGAGTTATTTTATGTTTGGTTGATTACGGATAAGATTATTTTATGTCGCTAGTTATCTAAATTGATGTTTGGTAGCCCAAATTAATTCCAGTATCACATTATTCCTCCAAAAATACCCTTAATTATAAATTAGGTCGGATAAAAGATGACTCGAGCTTATCTCACTCAGGTTTTTTCTTCAAGCTACTATTGTCTACATTTTTATTAATAATATAGTTAATCCATTGTTTCATACAACATTACTATTTTTTGTAAAACAATATTAATTTCATTAATTTAATATCTTCACGAATTGCATTTCTAGCTTTATTGAATCAAACCCAATCCGTCCACTTGTACAAATGATTTCTGAATCCAAATATTCAAATGTATGATTTTCAACGATGTTATATATAATGGTTTCTCACTGCATAAAAATTACAACGATCTCTAATCTAATTGATGAAATAAAGAATTACCTGCAAGAATTAATTGACTTAATTTCTGGAAATTGTAAAGGATTGACCCCTAACTGGAAAAAATAATTGTTGCATGGAGCTTTTCAATGGTGAAGGACAAAGATTCAATTGAAAGTTAAAAAAAAAAAAAAAAAAGAAAGAAGAAGAGGTGACCCTATGGCCATGACGAATTGAGGAAACTATCGTTCTCAAAGATGAACCAAGTATATTGGGCCAAGAAATATGCAAACTAACAAGGGTAATTTGGGAATGAGAAAATAGTCTCGGTTTTCTCTTATCCGGGATTAAATTATAACAGGGGGAGTGAGAGATTATTTGATCCCGGATAAGAGGGTTATCCGCATAATTAAGATATTTTTATCCTTGATTAAAAAAACTACCAAACGAGAAATATGGATAATTTAGTGTTATCCCCATATTTATCCGACTACCAAACGACCCCTAGGAGTATACAAAGGAAAATAAAAAAACTATACCCTCTTTGCACTGGAACTAGATAACCAAAAATCTAAATCAAGCTCCCAGCCCTTTTATCAACCAAGACACAACACAAACACATTAGAAATCATGTCGTATTTACTCACATGCCTTTGTGTTTAGAAGTAAAATTAATATTTTGGAACACATCCTCACGTATCTTGTAGATGGAAAACAAAGATTTAATTAATATCTTCTACTCCCTTCATACCTAAATAATTGTAATGTTTGACCGACACACACATTAACAAAAACTAATTGAGTCTATTATAAATATTGGTATAATATGTAATTTTCTTTAAAGCTCATGTGCATGTGGGACCATCATTAAAGTAGGAAAAAAAAAGTAAGCGTAAATGGTAAAAGTGTTTTCCTAAAAAGAAAGGTTTAGAAACTAGACAATTTTTTTGGAATGGACAAAAAAGAAAAGGATGACAGTTATTTAGGAACGGTGGGAGTACTAGACAAATCCTGTGTATCCACCACCTGTATCCAGTAAATATAGGTATCCAATACGATAAGGCGCCTTAATTGACTCATTTGCGCATCACTAGTGGAAAATCAAGGTCAACGTACAGCAATCCAGATCTCACTTGAAAAGCAAGAATGTATTCATGGGAGAAGACTGGCTATTAGCAATCATGGACCACATAAAGAGCTATTAAAGTTGCAATTTAAATTTATTCACATATGCACCTGCTGTAAATAAACCATAATTGACACAACGATCATTTAGAAAAGGTCAGCTTTCACTTCCTACACATAATTATAAAGTAATTTTGCTGCTCGAACTACAATAACAGCTCACACTTCTAAATATACTAACCTTCTGTCATTTGATCAGCTCAAGAATTATTTCCTGTCTTTCTTTTCTAATCATTTATTTATAGAAGAAGTTTTATTGATTGAGAAGAGAGAATATACGCAAAAAGGAGGGCATAAAGTCTGCCTTACAAGAAAAAAAAGGAAAAGAAGAAGCCAGAAATTCTATATAAATTAGCAGAAAAGTCCAAATTTCAGAAACAAAGCAGCCCGCCTCTCCAAGCCCAAGCAAGATTAGATAGAACGAACAAACAAAAGAACGAAAACCAAAGGCCCAACAAGAAGCCCAAAAAAAAAACTACAGGTTCCCAAAGCAAATTAAAGTGGAGACCCTAATTGTTGAAGATCATGACCTCATTCTATTAAAATACACTAGATCAAAGCAAAGACCCCATACAGCCACACTTCCAACGAATCTTACCATCATTCCCACTCCAATACTCCAACATATCAGAATGAAAAAATCCTCAACAGGTGACATGCTGATTCAAGATTTTCTTCTTTGCAAATGAAAAACAAAAAAATTTATATCATGCTAAAAGAGATAAGAATGCTGTTCATTAGGGTGCATGGTTACACGTTTATCTAGACATGAAGCTTTTATTCAGCCTCCTCTATTGCCTACAATCACCACTATTGAGTTGTCGGTGAATAAGAGACTAGGCAAAAGCTCTAATCTTAGAAGTAAACTTGGCTTCCAAAATGAAACTAACCAACTTAGAAGGCAAAGGATCTGAAGAGCAAGACAATGAAGCATACAAGAATGAATAATAATAATAATAATAATAATAATAATAATAACAACCCAACAATTTAAGGTTCCAAGAACACCTATAAACGGAATCCCCCAAAGGAAGGAGGCTAGAGGAGGGATACGTCCCAAAAGCTCATCTTACTCCCAGCCATCAAGGAAGATAATTCAAAAGATGGGGGCAATCCCGAAAAAGGTTCGCCCTCTCCAAGACTCATCCCAAAACTCATCCCAAAAGCTCCTCTCAAGTATTCATCTGAAATCAATAACGCCCAAAAGTTTGCCTATCAATGTCGAAAAGAAGATATGATAACAAGGCACCTTTGCACATCCAAGCTTAATCGGAACACAAACCTGGATAAGTTTAGTTTAATTTGTCATTGTATAATTGGTTAGTAAGAATAGTAAATAAACAAGGAATAATCAAGAAAAATTAGGATATTTCACTCTTTTGGCATAATCAAGATGAGGCCTTTTAGCTTATAAATTGATGTAATCTCTTGTTTATTAAAGGTTAGATTACTAAAAGGATGGGACATAGCTTGAGGTTCCCATGGACCCGCCATTGTGATTTCTGAGAGGGTTCTAATATATGTGATTAAGACTTGAAAGCAGAGACCATTTTTGTAGTTAGAGCCCATGACCTATAGGTCACGGTGGAGCAACCTTATTGATGTGTCAAGGCTCTCCCTAGACATTTCCAGCTATTGACCATTCTTTTATACCTCTACTGCAAATCATCTACTACCATCACCAAGACTGTCCCTCAACCTCAAGCACTCCACCAAGCTTTTTCTCCTTTTCACAAGTTAAATGTGCCAATAAGGAGGTTCAAACTGCAGTACATGCTATGCATAAAAATGAGCAGATAAACAAGTAAAACAAGCACCAAAAATGATGCACTAATATCACAACTAGGTCAATCAAGGGTCAGCCACACTTAGTTAACTCAACATGATTATATTGTCCATAATGCTCCCCATCTTCAGTATTTCTATGTACAACATAAACAAAATTTATCATAGAATTTTTATGTTGAAGAAGCTCCAATGTGCAGGGATATCACTCACAAACTAAACTTTTATGAAAAATGGTAAATAAAATAAGTATCTAGCATGTATACCGGATCTTTTGATAGTACGAGAACAGAAGGCTCATCCTTTTGACTTGTAGATGCGTGAACAACCTTTGCATAATGTCCTGAAGCAATAAAGTCAAATTCCATACTACTGATGGCATCCATGAAGGCACCTGAAAATAGAAGTGAGCCTCAGAGATGAACTGAAGTAAATGAAAAGAGAAATAAAGCTGCATAGTAGTCAAAATACACACCAAACTTTATCCTTGTATTGCAAAGAACATCTGGATTAGGTGTACGGCCACATCGATACTCGTCAATAATGTAGGAGACCTGAAACATGGACCAATTAGTTCTAGAAAAGCCTACCCATTACCCCCCACACCACACCCACCTCTTCAACCCATGAAAATAGGAAATGAATAGAAATAGTAACACTATACACTTTATTCAATGAAACAAAATGACAAACCAAATAACACTAACAGAATTTCCATTCAGAGGAAAACATGGAGCGTACAGGATAATATGAGGGAGCTGCATCAAGAAGTACTTACCACATTATTCCAATATTCATCTGTCAAATGCACGACTTCCAGCGGAACATCAACCTGAGAGCAGATTTTCTTTAAACATAACTGCTAGGCTGGCCCCATCTATAACGCATAATTGGACAAACAGACAAACAATCGGTCTTGTGTAAAACAAAAATATTCTTACCGTAATACAAATGTGATGATTTTTAATAGAAACACGTAAAAGAATAACTACGCACTAGGTTTTTGCAATCACAACTTGTCATTAAACCATTATCAGATAGATGCTTCACGTAGAAGCAGAGGGGGGTAGCTCGGCCATCTGTGGATACACGTTTATTCCTTACTTTATATTCCCATCCAGACATTCCAAAATCCAGAAAGGAAAAAGAAAAAGAAATCAATACGACAAATACAAAAAATAACCTGATTGCAAACAGCTTTAGCATACTTTAAATCCTCTTCCCAGGGGCATTCAGACCAAAAGTTCTCAAAGTCTTCCTACAACAAAGTCAGTATCAGAACTCTTTCAATAATTACCTGCTCCCAGAATGCTCAACAACATAAAGTCTTACATTAAGAGTATGCTAATATCAATTATATCATTATTACTGCCCCTTTGGTTGTGTGTTGGACAATTTGGAAGGAAAGAAATCGCAGAGCCTTTGACAGCGAAGAGATGAGCAAACCTAGGCTGAAGGAGTCTTTGTGGCAGACTTTGAGCGATTCGACTGAAAATTTGGATAACAATTTTGGGATGACTGTGGAAAATTCTTTTGTCGTTTAGGCCTTTGTGTAGGTGTATACTCCCTGTATACAAAGGACGCGTCACCTGTTTTGACGACTGTTTATATATATCTTATTACTAATAAAAAAAAAAGATCCCACAACCAACAACAATGCACAGATTACAAAATGATAACACCTCGCACCTTGAAATGAATACTGAAAATATAGAAAACAAAAAAAAAAACCTACCCTTATCTGCGTTACTATGAGTTAGATAAACGAAATACATTAGTTCAATTGCAACACCATTGTAGATGGTTGACTTAAAATAAATTTTGAATCGGCTATATAGCAAGATATTCCACTGCTCTCCAAAGGATATTGCGAGGTGAGAATCTCAGCTTCATCAGCCTTTGCATGCAGCAGGCTATTTACTTGAACCCTGAATTTTTCTACAAAAATGAGGGTACTGAGTTAGATAAAGAGGTTATGGGAGGGCTTTTCCAATGTCTTGAGAGATTGGTACTGGACCTTCCTATGCAAGATAAAACCAGTGATGAGATGATTGCTTATAAGAATGTTGATGGTCTCTTGGGGATGGAAATAGCTAAAAGTCAAAGAAAAACAAAGCCACCAAGTAGTTTACTAGTTTATGACATTTTTTGCATATATTTTTAATGTGAATTTACAAATGAAAGTAAATTTTATTTACTGGTTGAGTGGTGGATGAAGCCTGGTGGAGAGACTCCAAATTTGCAAGCCTTTGCTATCAAAATTCTTAGCCTCAGTGAGAGAAATTGGAGTTTCTTTGAGCACGTAAATAGTAGTAAATACCAAGGTATATTAATTTAGGGAAGTTGTTGTTTTAAAAATATATATATATGCTTCTTTGGTAAATTACATGAAAATTGGCAGGTTCATAGCAAGAAGAGAAATAGGTTGGTTCAAGCTAAGTTAAATGATTTGGTGTTTGTGAGATATAATAGAGCATTGAGGCGACGATACATGAGTCGAGAGCATATTCACCCAATTGTTGGCGGACACATTGATGATTGCATTGAATGGTTGGTTGCTGAAGGTGATGAAGTGCGTGAAGGTGGTGAAGAAGTGCACGATGATGGTTTGGATTGGGAGGTAGTAAGTAGAGCTTGGGGAGCTGACAAGCCTGCCTACTTTACTAGAGACAGAACATCCGCTGCTAGTGCTACTAGCTTGAGCCAAAGGCAAAGGGCGGGAGTTGGTGGGATAGGTACTTCAAGTACGACTAGCACACATACCATTCAACTTGTAGATGAAGAGGATGGAGAAGAACGTTAGCCTATTATCTCCGGTCATGAAGAAGGGTTTAATTTGGGTCCCGAGGATGTTTAGCGTGTTGCTAGTTGCTACTTGTTTTCCATGACTTTGTTTTCACTTGCTTGCATGAATATTATTTTCTTGTTTGAAGTTTAAATTAACTCTTAAGTTCATCTTTTGCTATAGAATTTTAGGTTTGGATTTGTGTTGTTGACTTGTTGCTATTAAATGTGAACTTAATTTCATATATTACTTTCAATTATAACATGCTTTGGAATTTGTTACAATAAAATAAATAAATATATATATACTATTTTTCCTAATTTATCGCCTTGTTCGCCTTTTGGTCGCCCGCCTCTCGCCTTTTGCCTTTAATAACTATGACACTACCCTTCCAAGTCGTTAACCCTAAGATAAATTAGACACCCAAACATTTTTGTTATCGTGGTTATTCCTACGGATAGTGATGTATAGTTTAAATATTTGACTCCTCGAATGGGAACACTGAGCATTAGTGGGGATTCGATGTAGAATTTGGTTAGATGACATCGCTAA
Source organism: Platycodon grandiflorus (assembly GCA_016624345.1). Classification (NCBI taxonomy): domain Eukaryota; kingdom Viridiplantae; phylum Streptophyta; class Magnoliopsida; order Asterales; family Campanulaceae; genus Platycodon; species Platycodon grandiflorus. The sequence goes on along the minus strand of CM028366.1, from coordinate 48,138,535 downwards.
TTTCATTGAAAAGTAAATTAAAAGAAACAGCAATTTGCAACCAATTTGAATGCTCCACAACATCAATCAGCCAGATACCTTACAAGTATTTTTGAAGTAAAACAAGCATATATAAAGAGTAAAAGAACATGATAAGGCGACATACTCTACTCCGGTCGTTCCCTGAGAGCCACATTTTGACCAATTTTTGAAATAAAAATTTGAAATATGAATGTAGTCGGCCTTTTCAAATTATAAAACTTAGGATTCATAATACCTTTTACTTATTAAATTTATAAAGGTTGCAATTTTGTCCTCCATAACTACATAAATGTACATCCAACATCGATTCAATAAGCACATATGGAGGGAAAGAGAGGGAGGAGGTACTTGGAACCAAATCTTGAGGTAGAAAGCGGTGCAGGAATGACCGGCGGCATGGAGGAGACGAAGAGCGACGCTGCTATCAACACCACCGCTGACAAGTACAGCCACCTTCAGCCGCTGCTGATTCTGGTTAGGCATGGAGCAACTGAGGTAATTGGGGTCTACATTGGAATTGGAGATGGAATTGCTTGGAGTTTGGGGGACTGATGAACAGGACAGAGAAAAATGTCTGCTGGTGTTGGAGAGGGTTGTTCTTCTAGGGCTTCTGTGGTGGTGGAGAAAGCGTTGTAGAGGATTATGTTTGAGAATACTTTGACGGAGAGCGAGTACTGTGGTGGTGGTGAGGCCGTGAGATAGAGCAGCGGCCATTGTCGTCGTTCTTAGCATTGTTCATTCATTTGTCTGGTTCTGTCCGGAATGATTATATAGTACTCCGTGAGGAGCACGTGCTATATCCATTTAAATTGGCTAAAGGTTTTTTTTTTCTTTCTTTTAATTGACGTTAAGAGGAACAGAGGATAGTTAATTTCTTAGGTAAAATTTGATATCATTGGGCTAGAAAATAATATGAATCCATATACTTGCTCCGTTTCTGGCAAAAAGTCAATTTTTAATTTTTTTTGTCAACTTAATTAAAATTGAACAATAATTTACATAAATTTATTTATTTTTACAAAGTTATGAAAATTGTAACATATAGTATTCTTAATGTAGTTATCAATTAATGAAATTTTATTTCTTAAAACATAAGTAAAGTATATAAAATTTTGATTTGATTTAATAATATGTTAACTTCTAAAAATAGAAAGTAGACTCTTTACCTGGAAAGAATTGAGTATTTGTGTTAAAAAAATTATTTTAATCTAGGTAGCAAACATGTAATTGGTTAAAAAATAAGAAAAACTTATTTTGGACGGAGGTGGTAATTCACGTACCAGAATACATAGCAAAGACGAAGTTAATAATTTTATATAAAAATGAAGACCTATTTTGGGACAAAAATTAGGAACACTTACTTAGGGACGAAAGAAATAGTACTTTTTAATTGTTAACCTTCTAATGGATTTCGTTATTGTGATAACAAAATCTCAAAGTAGGAGTACGACTAAAGTGAGAGGTTTCAGATTCATTCTGATAACCCGATCTCAACGTAGGACTTCACCAAAATGAAGGTTTCAGATCCATTCTCCACTCCAATGTCGAATCACACATTATCCCGAGCATTTCAATAACCACAAATTACAGCAGTGTGTGTGTGTGTGTCAATTAGCAGATTAACCTAGCCATAGGAAGTCTGATTAGATCTCAATACATCAACCAATATACAGTCTATTGGTTAATGGAACAATCTTTATTCATCTACATCGATCCACCCATCTTTTGCAGATCCATGTACCTTATTGCATCAAGAACCTCAAAACTTAAATTTGATAATAAAGCAAGTTCTAAAGCTCACACCTACCAACACTAAGAAGAAACTGGTTCATGTCCTTTGCAGGCATACCTTCTCATTTCAAAGATCTTCTAGCTGGTAGATACAAATAAATATACACTAGCATTGTGCAGCATTTTGGTGGCTATCATGAACACTAGTTGTGGCTCTACAAAACATCAACACTTGATCAATAAGCCCACCATTTCGTAACTTGCAAATCAGAGTTAGCTTAGCTGCTTGTATGCTGAAGCGCTACCTTCCTGACTGCAATTCCATACAAAAAATTTACGACTTTCATGGAACAAAAGAGATACTGAACCCCACGGCTGATCACCATGTCCTGCTTTATCACTTGTTGTCGTGGCATCAAGATAATTTGGATGGACAATCTGAAAAACCAAAATCTTTTGAAATCTGCTTGATTTATCATCATCTTGCCAATTTCAATTCGACGACCAAGCCAGAGAAGGGAATAAATATGTCCTAAGATCTATGTCCCAACTTCGATCCAGCTACATCCAGCAATCTTTTTCAAACCCATGCATCTCATTTCATAGCGAACCTCATTTGCTTCATCCCATCTATCTGAACTAGCATAAGTGTTTGATAATAAAGCAAAAGTTCCAGTGCTCAAAGCTTTAGCACTAGGAAGGGATCTGCTAATCCGCTCAAACATATCCTCGTTCCCATGAATTCTACAAGCATTAAGCAATGCTCCCCAAACTGTTGCGTCTGCTTCCACGTGCATATCCCTAATAAAACCCTCTGCTTCTTCCAGCATCCCAGCTCGTCCATATAAATCCACCATACAAGCACAATGCTGCACTTGGGGAACAATACCATATAATTCAATCATGGATTTATACAACATCAACCCTTGATTAACAAGTCCCGAGTGGCTGCAAGCGGATAACAAACCGATAAAAGTAACATCATCAGGATAAACCCCATGAACTAACATCAGAGAAAAGAGCGGGAATGCATGCTTTCCATAACCATTCATTGCCAGGCCGCTAATCATGGTACTCAACGACACGACATCCTTCCATTTAATTGTGTAAAACACACGAACAGCCATACCCACGTTTCCGCACTTAACATACATATTCACTAGAGCATTCCCCACATTTCCTTCCTCTAGTAAACAATGCCACCGTGTATTTACATATGAATGCACCCACTGGCCCAAACTCAATGAACCAAGCGAAGCACACGCAGCTAAAACGTTCACTATCGTGGCTTCATTCGGTACAGCTTCGCCTCCTTTCACCATTTCTTCGAAAACCCGAACAGCATCTTTGCAAAATCCCCTTCCAACCAAACCACCCACCATCGAACTCCAAGAAACCACATCTCTTGTAGGCATTTTCACAAACAGATATTTCGCACTCACTAACGACCCACATTTCACATAAAAATCCAATACCGCATTATCCAAAATCACGTTAACTCCCCCAAAATTCTTCAAACCATAGCAATGTACGGCTTTCCCCAACTTCAACTCCCTTAAACTCGAACACGCAGATATAACACTAACAAGGGTGTTTGCATTCGGATTCACATCCATTAACGAAAACCAAACAATGGCTTCATTCTGAAACCCACACTTGGAAAACCCCGATATAATCGAAGTCCACGAAACAACATCCGGGTAAGCAATTGTGTCGAAAACCCGACAAGCGGAAAGAATGTGGTTTTCGACAACAACGTAGAAATGAATTAATGAGTTCTGGATGAAAGTATCATAAAAACGGCCGGTTTTGAGGAGGTGGGCATGGATTTCATGGCCTTTGTGGTGCGCATGAGATAAAGAACATGCCTTGAGGGCAAGGGTGAAGGTGAAGTGGTTGTGGGAAACTGGGTTTGAGAGCATATGGTTGTAGAGGGAGAGTGCATTCTGGGGAGTGAGTGAGTTTGTGAAGGAAGTTAGCAATTTGTTTAAGGTGTTGGGTTTGGGAGATTTGAGTATGTGTGCTTGGATTTGAGTGAGTTGTTTGTGGGTTAGTGTAGTGAGAAGAGATTTTGGGGGCATCTTATGATTGAGTTCGGGACTGCATGGTTGAAGAAGAATGTGTGTGTGTGTACCGTTCCATATATAGGTGGCACGAGCTCAGGAATATTTGATAGAGCATTACATCGATAATATTCTTAACAAATCTTTTTAGTTAGGTCCTACTGACACCTATACATTTTTTTAAAAAAATTTATCTCCTCATTGTTTAATCTTTTTAACATATCTTTCTAGCTGAATCTCACTGTCACCTCATTAATTTTACATTATAATCTTATTTTTATATTTTTCAAACAAATAAATTTATTTAACTTTAATTAATATATTTTATATTTAAATATTTCATAAAAATAAATTAATTTATAAATAAAGAGAAAGTGATTTTTTTAGAAAGTGAGTATATAGAGAAAAGTGATATTTTAGAAGAGATAATGAAGAAATAGAAGAGAGAATGAAGAAGTTGTGAAAAAAATAATAAAAGTTGAGGTGTACTTATAGAAAAGAAGTAAAAAAATTAAAAAATAAAATAAAAAAGGACTTGCAACGGTCAAAAGGAAAAAAAAAAAAAGACAAAAAGGGTAAAGAAAAATGTAGAAAAAAGGGTAGAAAAAAAGATTGCTGCCAAAACAGACTTTGATGAGCTGGACCCACCTCCCCCAACCCTACACTCTCAAACACACTTTTCCCTTTTTTTGGCCCATTTTCTATTCCTTTTCTTTTCTTCTTATTTAGGAAGAGAAATCTCTTCTTATTTTAAGAAGATTGTTCCTATTGTTTAATTTTTTCTTCTTAGTTAAGAAGAATATTAAGAATAAAACAATGTGACTTCTCTTAAGCTTGATATACATAGGTATGTGGAGGGGTAGTAAAATTTTCTGATCCAAAATAAATGTTTATTTTTGTAGTATTAGTATTTAACAAAATTTGCTTTTACTAACTATTATACTCTAGTGTTTACTTGCAATGGTATATCATGAATACTAAGGAGTTGTTAAATACTTCTGTCCCTAAATTATTATGCAGGTTGATCCGACACACGATTAAAAAACTCAATTGACTTGATTATTAATATTAGAATAGTATTGAAAAAGTGTGTTGTTTCCTTTAATGCCCACGTGTATGTGGCCCATAATTAAAGTAGGAAGAAAAAGTAAGGGTAAAATAGTAAAAGTGATGTTCTAAAAAGGAAAGTTTCAAACAAGACAATTATTTTGGGACGAACGAAAAATGAAAGGAATACAATAATTTAGGGACGGAGGGAGTATTAGATAGGATTTATAAGCTCATTGCCGGATGTTTGGTACGCAATGGATAGTCTAGACGCTAATAGTACTGTGATTAATAATACTGCTCAGTGGTAGAGTTAAGACTTTACAAAGTGTGAGTGTGTAATGTCTCATGTTAGATCCTTTCGCACGCCCCCTTAGAACACCAATAATAATAATAATACTGATTATCCATGTCCGGCTACCAAACAAACCCGATATTAATGTATGCCACTGAATTGACATAAAAAAACATTTCTTGATTTTTGTACAAAATAAAAAATAAACACTCATTTTGAGACTAATGAAGAATTAAGTACTCCCTCCATCCCGGATAAATGTTCCTAGAGAATAAAACACAGGAATTAAGAAACATAATTAATAATGTACTGTAAAATGTATTCTGACAATAATACTCATAAACATTAATTGAGTTCAACTATTCTAAATAATTGAGTTTTTTTGGGATGTGTTATATTAAATGAAATTTTAAGGATATATTAGGAAGATTGGTAGAATATAGGTAGATCAAAAGTCTTTAGGAATATTAGTTGGAATATCTCAAAATAAAAAGTAGGAACATTTATCTAGGACTGAGGAAGTATCAATTTAAAAATTGGTCAAATTGACATTCAATTGGGGTGGTGGCACTATATTTAGGGTCCCAAGTTCCAAAATTTTGCGAAACAAGGTCTATAGTTACATTTTTGTATCAGTCACGTGGTCTCTAACTTTCTTTAAGATTTCGTTGTTAAGTAGGCATATGCATGTCCCTAGCCATTTTCTGAGTTTTTGGAGGGAATAGTATTTTCTTCATCCCAAAATGAGTGTCTATTTTTGTATTATTTTACTAAATTTGTAATAGAATTTAAAGATCATAAGCCTCAAATTTTACGGAAAACCCATGTCGTGGGATTTTGAACGTAATATCTCACCCTCAACAAATCTATGGATGGATATGATGATGTAGAAGCGTTCTCCATTCATAACGAATCATGGATCACGGAGAGTCACCGTCGACGCAATGGAACTAACAACTAAGACGCTCTTACCACGAGAAACTTCAAGAACAAGCCTAAAGACGGCTTAGGGTTTTCACAAAGAAGAAAACGTTTATAATTAATCAAAAGCTGCTCATAACAATGTTTAAGAGGGTATTTATATGCCCTAAACAAACCAAACCCTAAAAGGAAAACGACAAAAGTAAATAATGAAAACTTCCGAAGCCCAAAACAGTACTTAAACAGTGTTTTTCGGGCCAAAAACCAAACGCATCACGGGTAAACCCAGTGAGTCTTGTAGATTTCGTCGAGAGCTTCGATTTGATATGCGGTGGGTCCCGTGGTTCATCCGGGATCAAAAGTTACGCCCAAATTATGCCCTACCGACAACAGACTCCTCCAATTCATGATTTCCACTAGTACTAGTTCTGCCTATTGCCACTTTGCCCCCTAACTTTCCATTCTTCCTTCCAAAACACTTATTGCCTTCCATCTTACGCAAATATACTTCAGCCACGTGTTCTACATCAGTCACCCCCGCTTGAAATCGCCCGCGAGTCCTCAGCAGAATAAAGAGGATCATCGGGATAAAATGCAACCAAATCAGCAACATTAAAGGTGGGAGAAATATTCCAACCAACTGGCAAATCCACAACATACGCATTGTCATTAATCTTCTGCAAAACCTGGCACGATCCTATTTTCTTCGAATGCAGCTTACTGTACGTACCAACCGGGAACCGTTCCTTGCGCAAATGAACCATCACCAAATCACCCACACCAAAAACCTTCGACCGTCGCCGTTGATCAGCAGCTTCCTTATATTTAGCGTTTGAAGCTTCGATATTTTTCACAACTTCAGCTTGGACAGCCTCGATCCTCTCCGCCATATGTTCTGCAGCAATACTATAACCCGGAATCTTGGGTAAAGGAACCAAGTCCAGGGTATGACGAGGAGGACGCTGGTACACAATCTCGAAGGGCGACTTCTTCGTAGTACGATTCACCATGTTATTAAACGCAAACTCAGCAGGAGCCAGCACTTGATCCCACTGCTTCGGCCGATCACTACACAAACATCGAACAATCGAGCCCAAGGTCCTGTTGACCACCTCAGTTTGGCTATCAGTCTGCGGGTGGAAAGAACTGCTAAACTGCAACTCAGTCTGAAACATGCGCCACAACGTACGCCAAAAGAAACTCAGAAACTTCGTGTCTCTGTCAGAAGTAATAGACTTAGGAACCCCATGCAAACGTACAACTTCCCGAAAGAACAAAGCAAAGAGGAGCATCCGAAGTCTTCCGACATGGGATAAAGTGTGCCATCTTGGAAAAACGATCCACCACCACGAAAACAGAATCATTGGACCGTTGTGTTCTCGGTAATCCCAACACAAAGTCCATCGAAATATCCTCCCATAGGGCCTCAGGTATCGGAAGCGGCATGTATAATCCCGTATTCGCGATCGTCCCTTATTAGTCTGACACACAATGCACTTCTGCACGAACTTGTAAGTATCTCGCTTCAATTGTGGCCAATAGTATCGCTGTGCCACCAATTCAACCGTCTTATCTCTGCCACAATGACCACCCCGATGCAATTCTGAAATTAAACTTTCTTGCACCGAGCCCCTTGGAATACACAGCCGGTCCTTAAGGAACAAGAACCCTTCTTGAATCATAAAAGGTCCCACGGGATTACCACCAGTGCACTTAGTCCACGCCTCCGCAAAGTCTTCATCTGCAGCATACAACTCCTTCAAGCAGTCGAACCCCACAACAACATTCCATAGTCACCAATAGATTTGCCCGACGACTCAAGGCATCTCGCCACCTTGTTGCCGACCACTTTTGTCCGAATGACAAAAGTAAACTGCTGCAAATAAGCCACCCACCGAGCATGCATACGGTTAAGTGCTTTCTGCCCACTCATATACTTCAAAGCCTCATGGTCAGTGTGAAGGACAAACTCTCGCTGAAATAAGTACTGCTCCCAATGCTTGATAGCTCGCACCACTGCATAAAACTCAATTTCATACGTTGTCCACTTCTGCCTTGCTTCCCCTAGTTTTTCGCTCATAAAAGCCACTGGTCGCCGCTCTTGAATCAGAACAGCACCAATCCCAACCACAGATGCATCCGTCTCTAGTTCGAAAGGTTTGCTAAAATCAGGCAGTACTAAAACTGGCGCATTAGTCAACTTATCCTTAATCACCGCAAATTAAGCTAATGTCAGCTTCTTCGCCCCACTGAAATTTTCCCTTCTTCAAACATTCTGTGATCGGAGCTACGATGGTACTGAAATTTTTAATGAATCGCCGATAGAAAGTAGCAAGGCCATGGAAAGCGTACTTCGCTCACGATTTAGGTCGAGGCCAATCCCTAATGGCTCGCACTTTTTCCTCATCCACCTGTATGCCGTCAGCAGAAATAATATACCCTAAGAATAGCAATTTATCAAGCATAAAACTGTATTTTTTAAGATTAACATACAACTCATTCTCTTGCAGCACCTGCAACACTGAGCGTAAATGGCCAACATGCTCCTCTTCTGTACGACTATAAACCAGAATATCGTCAAAATAAACAACCACAAATTTACCAAGGAATGGCTTTAAAACCTGGTTCATAATGCGCATGAAAGTACTCAGAGCATTAGATAATCCGAATGGCATGACCAGCCACTCGTAAAGTCCCTCCTTCGTTTTGAAGGCCGTCTCCACTCATCACCAGGCCTAATTCGGACTTGATGATACCCACTCTTCAAATCAATTTTTGAAAACACCCTGCACCACATAGCATATCCAGCATATCATCAAAACGAGGGATTGGAAACCTGTATTTCACTGTGATCTTATTGATTGCCCTACTATCAACACACATCCTCCAGGTCCCATCTTTCTTGGGCACTAAGAGGGCCGGAAGCATACATGGGCTCATACTCTCGAATAGACCCCTCTTCAGAAGTCTTCCACCTGTTCCCTCGAATATCATGCTCACCGAACTCATCCTAGTGGGGAAGGTTAGGGAGTGTAGCACCAGTACGAGATCAATGTGGTCTTGAATATCTCGCAGAGGTGGTAACCCTTCAGAAGTTCTTCCGCATAACCCCACGAAATTCCTTTAATAACGAGCGTAGCTTCTCAGGAACCGAATCAGTAAGTCCAAGGAATCCATTATTCACCACAGCAAATATAACAGGGACATGATGGATCTCCTGAACAAACTCTTTTCCAGTACACAGGGAAATCATAGCCTTTTCTTTACCCTTAGAACGATTACTCTCAACTAGAGGACAAAGAGTAAACTTCACCTTATCCTTAACAAAAACAATCAGGTTATCCCTACCCTTATGTATAGCATTAACATCAAATTGCCACGGCCTACCCAACAATAGATGGCATGCAGTCATATCAACAATATCACAAAGCACTTCATCCTTATATCTACCAACAGAAAAAGAGACAACACATTGTTCTGTTACCTTGACATTACCGACAGAATTGATCCAACCAACGTTGTAGGGGGTAGGGTGTTTCTGTTTCACTAATTTCAGCTTCTCCACAAGGCTACGGGCAACCAGATTTTTGCTGCTTCCACTGTCTATAATCAGCTCCACCGCTTGATCCGCCACTTTTCCCCGTGTGCGAAAAATGTTGTGTCGCTGCGGATCCTCGCTCTCTACTGGAGTTGTCAGCATTAATCTGCAAACCACAAACGCCCCATGTCCTTCTTCAGACGCCCCAAACTCATCTCCGTTAGGGTCCTCTATACATTCTTCCACATCATCCCCAAATTCGTCTTCCTCCAACTCATCCCGTTCTGCCATGTTAACCCGACCGCGAGTAGGGCAACTACTTGAGATGTGTCCCGTTTGACCGCATCGAAAACACTTATCACCGTAACTTTTGGCGTAGGGATTATTATTTGCACGACCACCAGCAGTTTGCTGGCCCGTAGTCCTCCGTGGGAATTGGTTCTGATTGGTGCGTGGAGGATCTCGTTTATCTTCCCCAACCTTTGGAGTCGATGTCGGTGTCTTCTCTTGAGCTACTGGTTGCTTGGACCCTGAATATTGCCCCCTTGGCATCATCGTCGATGACTCTCCGAATCTGCGAAAATTTGACTGACCCCTGAATGGTGTAGCCTGTTGTTGTGCTTCAACGTTGGTTGCTCGCATGATAGCTTCGTCAACTGTATTAATAGTATACAGTTGAACCTAATTCTTGACATCTGCGCGTAGGCCCCCAACGTACCTTGCAGTCTGTTGCCCCTCCGTCTCATTCAGATTATTGCGAGCAGAAAGCTTATGGAATTCGCTCGTGTACTGGTGAACAGTCCGATCATCTTGCCGACAGTCATGATATTTTTGGAACAAGACTTGATCATAATCGGCAGGTAAGAAACGAAGTCGTAACGCCTCCTTCATGCGTATCCACGTACGTATAGGCTGCTTACCTTGGCGTCTCCTATTGTTCTGCAACTGCTCCCACCAAGCGGAAGCACCACTCCGTAGTTATACGCGACATAATTCACTTGCTTGTCCTCCGTAATCCCCATAAGTTCAAAATATTTTTCGACCTCCGAAAGCCAATCCAAGAAATCCTCCAGATCCAGATCACCCGTAAAGAACGGTAGGTCAACCTTAATTTTCGGATACTGCTCTACGTTCCTTGCCAAAGGCTCGTCTTCTCCCTCTGAATCTGAATCATCATCTTCCCTGGCCGGCGGATCACGAGGAGGATTCACCCCGTGCCCTACAGGTCCCGCTCCACGAGCCCCTGCCCGTTGCCTAGGGTTTGCACCAATCTGCAGATTCTGTACGGCTCCTGTGACAGCCCGATTCGAAGCAACCACGTCGTTCATCATTTGTTGTAGTTGTCTCAGAAGTGCCATCATAGCAGCGTTGGTGTCGTTGTTGTTGCCTTCGTTAGTCGCCATCGCAGGATGTTACTGCTCTGATACTAACTGACGCAGCGGAACTAACAACTAAGAAGCTCTTACCACGAGAAACTTCAAGAACAAGCCTAAAGACGGCTTAGGGTTTTCACAAAGAAGAAAATGTTTATAATTAATCAAAAGCTGCTCATAACAATGTTTAAGAGGGTATTTATATGCCCTAAACAAACCAAACCCTAAAAAGAAAACGACAAAAGTAAATAAGGAAAACTTCCGAAGCCCAAAACAGTACTTAAACAGTGTTTTTCGGGGCAAAAACCAAACGCGTTACAGGTAAAATTGGCGAGTCTTGTAAATCTCGTCGAGAGCTTCGATTTGATATGCGGTGGGTCCCGTGGTTCATCCGGGATCAAAAGTTACGCCCAAATTATGCCCTACCGACAAAAGACTCCTCCAATTCATGATTTCCACTAGTACTAGTTCTGCCTATTGCCACTTTGCCCCCTAACTTTCCATTCTTCCTTCCAAAACACTTATTGCCTTCCATCTTACGTAAATATACTTCAGCCACGTGTTCTACATCACCGTCGCTAGAGAAGACGACGATATATGGCCGCGATCCCATGTGGGTAAATAGAGTAGAAAATCATGTTCCCAAGTAGTATTTGGATGAATCTATGTTACACCTTTTCACATAGCCCAGCACCTAGAATGTCTCTAAGATTTTTCAATTCTTCATGAAAGCTTTACGATAGATTTGGCGGAAATAATATTGGAGGACCGGTGTGGGAGGGGGAACGGTCTCTTCTTTTATTCAAGCCTTGTCCCGAACTTTGCCCAGCTCCTACCCTTTTGAGGTTTTGATTTTGAGCTCTTGTGCACATAGTAAATTTTCTTGAGACAGATCCCTACTTCCAATGTTACTTGGGATTAGTATTGAACCTTCGACTCCAAATATACTTTGGGAAATAAAAAGAAAGAAAAACTATCGTCATTTAAGCAAAAGCTCTCGATTTTGAGCCCTTGTGCATGTAGTAAATTTTTTTTTTGTTTTTGAAAAAGGTCCCTACTTTTAATTAGTGTCTGACAATACGTCGGAGATTAGTTTTGAACCTTTGGTCCAAAAAGGCTTTGAAAAAAAAAAAGAAGAAGAAAGAAAAAGTGCCTTATTCTTTAGAGCCGGTAGATAAGGTGTTCTTATCATTAATTTTCATGTCCAAAAAAGGGGGAATCTTTCTATCCTCAAAATGATAGCCATGAGATAATTAACTATCAAAATTTAATCTTTATAGAACAAGTAGATCAATTCCTTTTCCTTCATATATATATATATATCCATGTTCTATATATGTTGTATGGAAATTAATCATACTACTTGTCTAGAATCTCTTTCATTGATTTGACTGACCCTGCTTTCAGAGGCAAACATTTTTAACGATGGATAGATATATATTGATAGATAGATAATTAATTAATATTTCTTTTAATTAAAAGATAAAGATTTTCTAGCTGTTAGACCTAATTTCTTTTATCAAATTTAATTATTTCTGTTTGCTTACTTTGGGAGGCATAATTATCAATATGAACAGAACCAGTAGTAAGGGAAGGGAAGGGAAGGGAAGGGAAGAAAAGCTAATTAAGTAGGCAGGCAAAGGCAAAGGCAAAGCCACACACAAACAGTGAAGAGAAAGATTTGAAAAAAGTTGATTATCTTTGGCGTGGCTTCCAAACGTTCCTTTCTACTTTTCTCAATATCCCCCAATCCCAGCCCCTTAAATTCTTTATATATTTTGGCCTGCATGCTTATATATACCTAGCTCATTTCCCTAACTTATTTATTTTATTAAAGTTATTTAATTAATTCCAAAATGAACATTTAATTAAAAATAAAAGAAAAAGAAAAAAAGGAATGAATGAGATTTCTGAGGCGAGAAACTGGTTATATATGACCATCTATATTTTTTAAAAAAGTTTTTGAAATACATCTAAGTGCATCGAAAATACTTTTACACTTGTTGATGGATAACTACAATATATATAGAATATGAGTAATTTTGAAGTCACGAAATGGATATAAATAATTTTCAACCAGTATAATATTTTGTATCCGTTTTCTTTAACCAAACAAGGGCTTAGCGACACTCAGTGTACCCTTTAAATTTTTTTTTTAAAAAAAAAAAAGAAAAAGAAAAAGAAAAGGACAGAAATAAAGAAATGCTAACAAGTATCTTCGAGGCTTAGATACTTATACTACTACTACTACTAGAAAAGTTTTGCATTGTAAAACTTTATAATGCATTGTAAACATGCATTAATTCTTGCTTAATTATATATATTGATGCATATATATATAATTGCTAGTGTTTCAACCCCCTAGCTTTCAAATAATAATTAAAATCGTAAAGTGCTCTTGCAGACACTCGATCGTTAGTGTACGTAACTCCTCCGATATATAGTAACTATATATATATAACTGCAATTGGTTGGTTACAAATTAAAATACTGTATGTAATAATATTTTTATATGTTAATAGTACATTTAAGAAAATAAAAATCTTCAAAAGAAACACATTGCACACTAGCTAGCTAGCTAGGGATGTGTGAAATCGATCTAATTTTAAGGTTATGCACTGTTCTTCTAATTATTATTATCATATCAAAATCAAAATGACAAAGTCAAAATTAAGAAAAATAAATTTAGTAATACATTAATTTCTCGTTTTCTTAATTAATTTCTCATGAATTCGATCTTAAATCTCTCGTTCGTTTTTCTATTATATATATATATACTATAATTCCTTAATTTGACAGAGAGAGGGAATATAATCAATATATGGACATACTTTCCTTTGATTCTAGGCAGACAAAAGAAAGATCACTTAATTGGTAGAATTCATTCCCAATATAGTAATATATATATAGTACTAGAATTATTAATCATATATGCATGGAGAGCTAGAAAGCTCTGTGCATGTAGGGTTACACTTTCTACTTTCGATCTCATCCCTTTAAAGTTACTGTACTTTCTACTACTACTATTATACATACATCTACTCTCTCTCTCTCTAGATCTCTCTCATTTTGAACTTTGAAGTCTTCTAATCTGGCTGCCGAGGAAAAAACAATTGAGTATTTGTATAAGTCAACAAAATAATTAACTGCGCATACATGCCCTATAAGTTTCTTAATTATTTTCCTCGTGGTACTTACGTACTTAATTGTTTTCTCAATTAACTCTTTTTATTTTTTTTTTTTTTTTTGATGTCCTAAGGGGGTGTGGGAAGGGATCGAACTCGAGACCTCACATTCTGTGAAACCCCAGCTCTACCACTGGGCCACCCTTAAGGACTCAATTAACTCAATACCCCGAAACAGAATAATGTTAATTAGTTAGGACTACAAATAATTAAAAATTAGATATAAAATTAATTGGAGCACAAAAACAGTTGGTGATTATTGGTTGGTTAAAAAGTAGGCAAGTTCAGTTTAGTCATTAACTATCAAATTTACTACGTAGTATTTCTCATCAATCAACAATTGTAATGCATTTTATGAGCAATGTATAATAATAATAATAATACTAACCATCAATGGTTAGTTACTTTATTTCACTAACCATCAATGAATAATTATAATAGTAATCATCAATAGTCACTATTAAAAATAACATTCGCCATATATATATATATATATATATATATATATATAAATGACTAGATATAACAGTAACTATTGCTGATTAGATAGATGTAGTAACTATTGAATACTCCTTTCATATATATGGTTACATATAACAGTAACCATTGATGTTTAGATAGATGTAATTAATACTCATTGAATACTCCCTCATACATACATACATATATATATATATATAATATTATTAGAAGAGTAGTGTTAAATGAGCATGGAAAGGGTGCAATTTTTAATAAAGGACACTTTAGATAAAACATTTTTCTTATTTTTTTGTACCCACATTGATCCGGAACAATTAAATTGATCCATCAAGATTTATTATTATTAGAAATCATTAATTTAAGGTTAAGAGAATCATGCTTCCTTAATTCACAATCCATTCTGTTGTTTCTGTTTGCACAATCTGTAATTAAGGTAATCATTTGACGTGTCGACAGCCTATTCCTTTAAATGGACCCACTTATTGCACTTGTTTTTCTGCTGACTATTTTGGCTAAAATTTACCCCCTGTACTTACTCGAATTTTCAAATGGGTCCACATAATTCCTTTTTTCATTTTTCATGTGTGCGTGTAGGTATATATCACGTAATATTTTTTTGATACTGTGAATTACGTATTTATAACTAGAAAAATTTAAAAATAAATGTCAAATTTTTATTTGAAAAACGGTCAGTTTGACTCAAAAATAAAAATAAAAGAGGACAATAATTAAGGAATGGGGGGAGCACATTATCCTCAATGATCTATATCTTGAATTCTACTTCCTCCGTCTCATTTTAAGAGTTTTTCCAATGCAATCATCTATCTAGTAAAAAATATTAAACACATAGGAAAAATAAATTTAAAAAAAAAGAAAAAACTTTTCCAGTGCAAACTTGTTATGCTAAGGTGGAAATGATGTGACATTTAGTTGAGAAGACATCTTCTACGCGATCCTCTACTTTTAGAGGATCACCTTAAGAATGTCTTTTTATCCACGTCATTTACTATTTTCTTACCGTCAATCCGGTATGAAGTAATTTTTTTTGTAATTAATTATAAAAAAAATTACTACGTCTGAATGAATGAATGTTCCAAAAGGAGTCATGCATTGGAGCACGTTTAGAATGAGGACTCTTTATTTTTAAATTTTTTGCCACATACGAAAAAAGTCTTCTTTTTTAAGCATGTGACATAAAAAAAACTTGATGATATCGTTGGAGGAGATGCTCTAATTGGTCTTCTAATCTTTTTAATTAGCTATTTCAAAATTTTTGACTATGGATGCTAATAATGGAGTAGCTGACTTACTAGTTTATATATACATATATATATATATATATATATATATATATACACACACATACATACATATATATAAATCTTCAACCATCGATCACCACCACAAGAATCACGTTCCAACCAAATCGAGAACCATCGTGTTGAAACCAAACCTAATTTTCATCATAGTTTCTTGAACTGTAACCTTATGATGAAGGAAAAGGCCTCAATGCTACTTTGAAAATTTTAGCTTATGCCCAACATCTCTAGCTTATTGCTCATTGGTTAGAGATGTGACAATTATTGTCATACTTCATTTATTCGTTTAGATTGCCCACACATAAGTGGATCTAAACACAGAGAAAAATGCTAGGTTTAGTAATGGGCAAGATCATTTTAACATACTAATTTTCGTGGTAAAAAATGGGGTTATATGGGCGCCCACCATAATGCTCATACTCAGATTATTTTTAGTAATTGACATTAATATATGCTTTAGTAAAAATTTTATACAAGGTTTTAGTTTAAATAAATTTTTGTAATATTTCTTTTTATTCTATATTTTTATGGTAATGAGTAAATGGGAGTTCATGGGTAACTCAAACTCATTTATACTCGTGTTATCAATTAGACATTTATTTATTATTTATCCACCCATTTAAATCTAGAGCCCACGTGAGCACTACCCATACCCACCCAATCCGCCCGTTCATCACCTCACATGGGAATAATCATCATAAGCGTAATTAATGTCAACGGCGAAAACTTTTACTCCCCTCCGTCCCTAAATTATTGTTTTGTTTTCATTTTTTATCCGTCCCAAAACAATTGTCTTGTTTGAAAGTTTTCTTTTTAGGATAATACTTTTACTATTTTACCCTTACTTTTTCTTTCAACTTTAATTATGGGTCATATGTATAGGGGCATTAAAGAAAACTACACACTGTACCAATATTAATAATAAAGTTAATTTTTTTAATCCGTATGTCGGGTCAAACAAGATAATAATTTAGGGACGGAGGAACCAGATGTTAAAGGGGCAATTCCTCCCTTTTCCCCACACCAAGAGAGAGTTTGCCTTTAACTTGCGTTCGCATGTGTAACCTAGCTAGCTAGCTAGGCTTGTCCTCAATTTGCTAGAGGAACTTAATGGACTTATCGAGCATTTTCCGATTTGACCTACGCATTTTTGTAAGATATGAACAACATAGGCCTGTCAATGAATCGGATTTTGGCCAGAGTCTGATCCAAATCCTAGGCAAAATTTTGGATATGAATTTGTATAATGGTCCAATAACCCGAATTTAATCAAAATCCGATAATCTATTTATTTAGTGGATCAGATATAAATTTACTTATATCCGTTAAGAACCTAATTTGATCAGAAAATAACATATTTATTATTATACTTATACACAGACATACACTAATCATGAATATATGTTGGTAGTGGTATAATTTTTATTTTATTTTATTCATAAAATTTTATTAACAAGAATTTTGGATCGGATCAGATATTTAGTCGGATATATTAAATAGTAACAAGCTCGGATATGAATTGACATACATTCAATTCGTCAGATTAATAGATTGGATCGGATTGACAATATAAGATTCCAGATCTGACTCGAATATATCTATATTCGATACATATCCGATCCATTGACAGGTGTAGCACAAAAGTGTAATTAAGGTTTTAATTAAACACAAAAAGGCAAAGAGAGAGAGAGAGAGAGAGAGAGAGAGAGAGAGAGAGAGAGAGAGAGAGAGAGAGGATGATATCCTTGGTTGTTGTGTGGATGATTAGGCAAGGATACATAATTAAGATGGTAAATAATATTTCACCATAGTAGTATATATAACGGTGAAGATGATGACTGATGAGATCTAAGAGTAGGTATGTGTGTAAACGGATAGACTTTGAGGGTTTCAAGTGTACATGGTAAAGAGAGGAAAGCATGAACATTCTTGAATCAAAAGTACGTAAATAAAAAATGTACTTTGGAATGAACCTTATTATCTTACAAAAAAAAGGTCTTTCCAATAATGACTATTATTTGGCATGTTTATTATTACTATCATCTTATTAGTATTAATTCTATATATATTTCTTGTTATCTTGCATTACACGTGTGGGTTTAGAGAGAGAGAGAGAGAGAGAGAGAGAGAGAGAGAGAGAGAGAGAGAGAGAGAGAGAGATTATGTATAGTGGAAGCAAATATGTTTGGGTGGCTGGCTTGGTAACAAATTAAAACCAACTTTATGAAAAATTTCCATGGTGAATATGATAGAAAAATGAGAAATAGTAGAGTAATGATAATCTTATGTTTGAAGAAATTTGCATAGAAAAAGACGAAGATATGGAGTCAAAGACAAGACGACCACCTATCTCTCTCCAAACCGTTTCCTACTCTACCCATCAACTACCACCCTCACCCTAGCTAGCTATTCTTCTTTTATATATTTACTCTCTCTCTCTCTCTCTCTCTCTCTCTCTCTCTCTCTCTCTCTCTCTCTCTCCTTACTCCATTTCTAAGCAAACCCCACAACCATCACAATCATCATGATCACCATTTCCATTGAATGTGTGGCCTCTCTCTCTCTCTGATTTAATTTGCCTTCTTATAAAGATATGAACTCTTGTGCATCACTACAGTAGGGAGAAAAACCCTTTTAATTTGAGATTGAGCCTAGCCTCGGGTGGGTTCACATCAAGAATTGAAAGGAAGAAAGAAAATAGGGAGCTGAGTAATAATAGTAATAAGAATGAGGAAGCCGGATCAGAAGAACAATAACAATATGATGAGCAGTAGTGTGAAGCTGAGGAAGGGTTTGTGGTCACCGGAAGAAGATGACAAGCTGATGAACTACATGCTATCAAATGGACAAGGATGTTGGACTGATGTTGCTAGAAATGCTGGCTTGCAAAGGTGTGGCAAGAGCTGTCGCCTTCGTTGGATTAACTACTTAAGGCCCGACCTTAAACGAGGCGCCTTTTCTCCCCAAGAAGAAGACCTTATCCTTCATCTCCATTCCCTTCTTGGCAACAGGTCCTCTCTCTCTCACTCTCTCTCTCTCTCTCTCTCTCTCTCTCTATGTCTCTCTCGATCTCAATATAGCTATCAATAGAGAGATGTCCATGGGGGAATGTCCTAATTCTTGTTTAGTCAGAGTTTATGTTAAAACATCACTCATTAGTAGAGAGATCATTGTCCATGGGGGCATACTTACTCAACTGCTATCATACCTATAATTATATGATTTATTTTTGAAAATGTTTGGAATTATGCTGTCCGTCGTTCCTGGGTTGACGGGGTTTGCATCATCTCAAATTTCTGGTCTGTCTATATATATATGCTATGAGTCACGTTTAGAGAGAGAGAGAGAGAGAGGAAGAAGGAACGGAAAGAGATGTATATATGAATGAGGTTGAATTTGAATAGCGCAGGGGGGGATACATATATACGTCTATTTTGAACAATGTCTGCTCTGATTCTTCGTACGTATTTGTATGTCATTTATACGTGCTAATGCACATATGAATACTCGCTTGTCTATTGTATGCATTTAGTATAAGCCTGTCAAGTCATGAAAACATGATTAGTGTATCTTAACATTATCCAAAATAATCTTTGTGTTTTTGACCCGATCGAATGATCATAAATTATGATGGAGATAAAATAATGCTTATCAATTATTGAAGGAAGAAAGCTAATTAATTATCAAATTAATAAGTGGCCTCATTTGAAACTTGTCAAATTAAAGTCGAGTAAACTGTCTCAACTTTGACTCAAAACCCATGTGTTGCCAACTTGTGATCTCTCAAACATCAAATTACTTATCCGTAAAGTCACAAACTAACCAATTACATGTATGACTGACACATGACTCAGAGTCAAAGTTGAAACAAATTTTAAATTTTCCACTAAAATTTATCCAACGGTGATATATATATATATATAATCTTGACTTCCAAAAATAGTTTTCACGGTTCGTTAAAGTCTATATTAAATAAACACACATTAAAGCACTACATAATTTAGTTTTCATTGTATACATTTTTAAAGATTTTAAGTTTGAACTATTAAAACAGCCTCTTGCTTGCAGTTCAAGGATCGAACTAGGACCCTATCGAGGTCACAATCCTGTTTTTATTGGTTTTTTTTTTTATATATTTTGTTTTCTCGAAAGGAAGATAAATGTGAAAAAGACATTTGAGATCAATGAATGTAGTGTCTACATCTACCCTTTGAGTTGAAGACACTCCACAGTCCATATCAGTAGCTGTTTTAGAAATCAAGCTATCAGTTCCCCATGCAAGTCATGCGTTCACTTAACAATGAGAAAATAACCACACAAGTAGACATTCAATTATCTTCATTAACAACTCCCATCCCAGTCAATTATCATAGAGAGAGAGAGAGAGAGAGAGAGAGAGAGAGAGAGAGAGAGAGATTTGCATATATATAATTAACTGTGGTGTGTCTATGTCTCTACTTTGAGTAGAAGACACTGAACAATCCATATCGATAGCTATTAGGAAATATAGCAACTTGTTTCCCATTTCCATGCAAGTCATGCATTCCATATTTAGAAAACCTAACTTAGCTTCTATTATGTAGGTATTAAATTGGAATTCACGTTTCTCAAAAATTTTTCTTCTCTCTTTTAAATTAGGTGGTCTCAAATTGCTGCACGCTTGCCAGGGCGAACTGACAATGAAATAAAGAACTTTTGGAATTCGACAATAAAGAAGAGGCTCAAGATGAATTCATCATCAACACCATCGCCAAACACGAGTGATTCATCCTCGGAGCCCAGAGATACTGTTGGAGGGATCGTTTCAATGCGAGAGAATAACATCATGGCCATGTACATGGATGCAACAACGACATCATCATCATCACCGTCATCCATGCAAAATGTCGCCATGAACCACATGATCGACTCGCAGCTGCCCATTTTCGATCATAACCTAAGCGCATCCATGACAAATGCATCATTCTATGGTACACAAACTTGCATGACTCAAGTTGGAGTGAATAACAATGGGTTTTATGGGTGTCATGAGTTATTTGGTGGAAATATTGGGGCGGAAGGAGATATCTTTATTCCCCCTTTAGAGACTTTACCCATCGATGAACCTATAAAACCCGAAAGTTTTGCTGATAGGAACCATAACAACAATTCAATTCATAACAACATCATGAACAATATCGTAAACAGCTACTTTAACATCAGCAAAGTAGAAAACACGGTGAGTTTCGGGGATTATTGGGAAGGGGAAGACATAAAAGTAGGGGAATGGGACTTTGAGGAATTGATGAGAGAAGTGCACTCCCTTCCTTCTCTTGATTTCCAATAGAATAACTGATTTCCTTCCCTTATTTTCTATGTTCTTGTTTCCTCTTTCTTCCCCATTTCCTTATCCATTTTTAAGAGAAACCTCTTTCTTTCTTTCTTTCTAAAGAACTAGTAAACTTCTAAGAAAACACTGTTTTTAAAGATATATAACCAATAGATGTGAGAAGGTGGAGAATAAAAGTCACTCAAACTAGGGTATATTGTCGTGGCAATGTAATTCTTGTATAGATGTGTACATGTAGCTTGTCATTCAATGGGACAATGAGAAATACTTTGGTCATTCAAATTCCTTTTGGGTGGTTGTAAATGTGTACTAATAATCATTCAAGTTGAAGAGAGTTGTGAAGAGTCATATATTTAGAGTAGAGATTAGGTAGCTATAATGATATCATTGTTCAAACCAATGTTGGGTGTTGGAAGCTGTTACTAGTGGAAATGAAGCATTTGTACTACACATTCATGGATATATAAGAATCTCTCTCTCTCTCTCTCTCTCTCTCTCTCTCTCTCTCTCTCTCTCTCTCTCTCTCTCTCTCTCTCTCTCTCTCTCTCTCTCTCTCCCTCTCTCTAGATCTCTTCTCTCTAAGTCTACATGGAGTTGATTACTTTTTATCATTAATCTTCTACCTAGAAAGATCATTGTTTCTTCTAATGAGGTTTAATCACTTAGTTAGGTGATATGTCCACTTGGGAAATGAATCACACTTAAAAAGGGTAACAAGTCACCTTGCTCGATCATTTTGATTTTCCTATCATGAAATAATGGATTCTTCTAACTAACTTCTTTAACAACATTGTTTTAGAGTTAATATTTTAAAGGAAAACAAAGTTTTTTGAACATGCAGAAACTGACAATTAATTGAAGGAAAATGTTGGGGATCTTAAGGAATGTGTTAATTTTTCTCTTTCAATGTATCGGGAAACAGACAAGATCCTCTATTTCAAAAAGGTGTTACATCTCCTATTCCAACCATCGGATTTTCGCCACATGTGCATGAAAATAAACAACATTAATTTTCCTGTGATTTTTGATGCACATGTGGCGAAGATCCAACGGTTAAAATAGGGGATGAAACACCTTTTTGGAATAGAGGATCCTAGTGATATTAATTAGTCTTGGTGCATAGGTTAAAGGATGTGACATTTAACAAATTACATATTTTTCAAATAAATTAAAATGAGAAAAGAACACACAAAAACTGGGATGAATGCATGCATAACTCTTAAATAATTAAAACGTGTTACACCAAGGACTCTAGTGTCACCTGTTTAAATTATTTATAGTCGCTGTGTCAATTTTATTTAAGAAGTCAAACTTTTAAATATCGTATTTTTCACACACACATATATATATATATATATATATATATATATATATATATTACTAAAATAATACAGACTATATTGATTTGTATGACATGTTAGACAAACATCATGCTCTTAAATGAAAGTAACAAAATTACTTCCTCCATTTCAAAATAAGTGACTTCATTTGACTTTTAAAGTCAAATTGATTACTTTTAAAGGAAAAATATGACCTATATATTTTTTAATTTTTTCAAAACCATAAAATACATAATTCATAGAATTTTGTGTGTGTTTTCGATTAATGGTTATAATTGTATTATCAATAATTAAATAAAAATATGTTAAATATCTATTGACAAAACCTAGAAATCGATCAATGAAAATCAATCAAATTAACTTTAAAAAGTCAATAGGCGACACTTATTTTGAAACGGATGAAAAAAAAAAAAAAGATAGAGATTTGTAGTTTAAATTTTTAAAATGAGATTATTTTTGGGACAAATAAAAATAAAAATAAAATTTTTTTTTGGAGACAAAGGGAGTATAAATTAGTTGCCACAATCTTATTGCTATTACTAATATTCCATCTGTTCCAATTAAAGAGTCCACGTTGAAAATTTTGATAATTAAAGGATATATTAGTGTAATTGAAGTTGGTCATAATTACAAAAATACTTAAGCACAACTAAGCTACTTACAACACAAGTGGAGGATAACGATGAAATATTATGAAAATAAAACAGATAATTTTTTAAAATAGATTTTTTAAGTAAGACATCTCAAAATAAAATAGTAAATATTTTGCCCGGAACATATAGAGTATATTTTAAAGTTTAAACCCAATAAACCTACCATTTCCATTTCCATTAACATCAAGCTCATTAAGAAATTAGAGCAATAAATGGACATTTCATCAGCCAATGAGGTCATGCAATTTGATTGGAGCAATGCTATGGGTACAAAAAAGTCACAATTTTTTTCTACAAAATCTTTCTTGGTTATTATTAATTGGTTGCATAGTTTACGAGCTCGCCACTAACTAATGAAAAAAAAAATCAATCAAAAACTGACAACAAGACTTTTGTCATCAATTTTTTGTGATTTTCTTGTGTCCAAACTCCAAAGTATTACCCATTTAGTTATAGAAAAGGGAATGAAACATCCATATATATATATATATATATATATATATATATATATATATATATATTTCAGTTGGATCGGCCGGCAGATCGATGAGTTGAGTGCTTCTCTAAATCATTTGACCTTTAGAATTAATATATATATTCATCATATCATACGACATAACTAACTAACACACACTAACATGTGTTTTGTGGAGTATTTGTTTTCTCCAATATATAAGATGACAAGTTTAAACACTAACTCTTCTTCCATTATTAACCCTAACATTTTCTTTCACTAACGTATTATATTGAGAATACAGATTATTTTTCAAAATTCAAAACTTTAGGGGGCATGGCACTTATTGGTACCAACGTGGGTCGCCCTTGGGAATATTTTTATTTTATGTACCACTAATTAGACTATAACACATAACTTACTTTAGGTTGGACTCTTAGTGTCTATTAGCGAACAGGATGAAGAGAAAAATAAGGTGTTTAGTAGACGGAGAAGGTCTCATGTAAGACCGACTTACGGTATGACGGATTCACTTTTAACCTTAAAAACATCACTTTGTATCTTAAATGTTCTCATTTTTTCTCTGAAAAGTGTCACTATTGGCCTACAAAGTAACACTTTTAAGGCCTTTAATGACAGTTTTTCAAGAATAAAGTAAAATCATTTAAGGTACAAAGTGACACTTTAAAAAGACAAAAAGTAACACCGACTTACTATAAGACGGTCTCATAGAAGCTTTTGCCGAGGAGACGTAGCTTACTTTAATTAAACTACCGTTAACAATTATTTTTAATAAATGACGAATCTAGAGAAGCCCAGTATATGAATGTAGCAAAAACAAAAAATTTCACTATGAATTAGCTTCGAAAAGGATTTTGCTGTTGGGTTCTTGAACGATGGAGAGACCGACCGAAATGAATCTAAGATTTTCGAGATTATTGGACACGTAATATTTTTTCAAATCAGAATCTAAATCAATAACGGGCGTTATGAGTTGCCTGTCCTAATCTGACTAGTGGTACTATGGATGCAACGGGGCGGTTCTAGGACGGTTATACATATTACCACCCACATTCTCCAATTTAATTTTATGCCCCATTCCCCCCAGGGAATCAATTTGTTCCTTATATTTTCATTCTCCACAGGTAATGGTTAATCGAGAATACCCTTGGAGTACTATTTAATCAATTTCATAAGACTTGATAAATGATAATACTTCTACTTATAAAACTCGTCATAATTATGTTCATAAAAGTTAAAAAGACTAATCAAGTATTTGTGTACGCCACAAATTCACAAAAATTTAAAAGGTTTCATTAAGTGATGAAGAGGAGTGAACGACTGAGCGACGAATTCGCATAATTTAGAATGATGTTAGGGGTTTAGTTTACATTTAACATAAGTATACCTAGTTAGGTTATATGGTAAATATTTGTATGAATAGGAGTAAAATTATATTAATAAATATGCAGTTCAAATAATGGGTCGGGGAATGGGGCGGGTATTGCTAAATACCACGGCCGAACCATTCCCTAGTTTTCTAATTTGGTTATTCTCCGCTACCGGCCCCATATCCAGTCAAACCAGTTAATAACCGTCAACTTTAATTCAGTTCAGCTCTTTTTTTCTTTTTTTTTAAAGGTTGGATGAGATATAGACATTACCCCAACCCTTATTATTATAATTTGATGCCTTTGAATGACTACAATTAAGACTATATGATGCATTTTGTGTGGTTAGAATAAATGGTGCCTATTATGAGTAGTATCAGGGTGCCTACGTTGTGACTTGAACAATAGACCTTTCCGTTAAGAGAAGTGCGGAATATTAAATTGTGCCTTTGGTGTAGCTTGAACAACAATGATGCTTCTGGTGAGGCTTGAACACAATACCTCTCCGTTGAGAGTATTTACGTACCAGGGTGTCTCTAGTGAGAATTGAACACCTGACCTCTCCGTTGGGAGAAGTGAGCGATACCGGCCTATTGATCAGCTAGAGCTCGTTGGTGGTTTAATTCAGTTTGGGCATCCACAATTCGATTCAAAATTGTTATTTTTAAGTGGTACAAGGAAGAACACATTACGTTAGTAAAGGAGATCTGGAGATCTAAAATCCACTTGAGTTGGAAAGTATCCAACTGACTTTTAGATGAAAGGCAGCAATTTAAAGAGGAACGACAATGAAGCCAATAGGAAAGAAAAGATAGACCTTTTGAGCGAATGAAAGAAAAGGGCCAAAGACTAGTTGCTGAACTCTAGATATCCTCATTTTAGTTAGGATAGGATATTGAATAGTCAAAGTCTACAGACTAGTCAGAGTTAGTGGTGTTTAATATTTGATTTTATTCGAAAATTAAACAAAAAAATTCGATCGTTGAACCAGAAAAACCGAAACCGAATTAGAATTCGGTCATCGGTTTGATTTGGTTGGCCAACCAAATATCAATATGATTTTTTGTTGGGTTTTTAGTTTGACTTTCAGACTAAAAATCAAATTGAAAATCAAATTAAATAAAATAATTATATAAAATATTATTATTATTATTATTTATATAAATAATAATTAGATATATCATAATAGAAAAAATAAGTTTTCTAGTAAAATGATAAAAATCTCAAATATAACACTAATAGACTAATTTCACCGCAATTTTTCAGTTTCAATTGACATACCCAAATTCTCACTCCTGGTTTGATTACAATATTTATAAATTTAGATGCATTTACAATATTTAAGAAACTTTAATTTCTTGTAAACTTTTAAAATTTCTATTTAACCGAAAATCGAATCGAACCAAATCGAAAACCTAATTTGAATTTAGTTTGGTTTGATTTGATTTTCAATTTTAAGATTTAAAAAATAAAAACTGAATAACCCGAAAATCAAACCACTGAACACCCATATAGTTAGAGTACACGAGAAAAGGATTCATAGAAATGGCTTAAAAGGACTTATCCTAGGACTTTACCCCCTAGTTCGGCAAGCAAAGCAAGACAATATCTAAGCAAAAGGGCATAGCACATAAGATCTTAGACAAGCTGTCCAGTCGATTCATCAACCTTCAAAGGCAAAAAATAAAAAAAAATGCGTCGCCTGTGAGATTCGAACTCACGCGGGGAAACCCCACTTACTTAGCAGGCAAGCGCCTTAACCACTCGGCCAAAGCGACGGTTGTTTATGACTTTTATGTAATTATATTTAACCAAAACTTCATTTGTTTTCGGCATGGTACAAACTTTTGATCCTAATTATTTCAACTTTATATTTTGATTTGACTGGTACGGTGATTTGTTTATAGTCAATTTGCGCTACAATGTAGTTTCTGCTTTTGTAGAACAATTAAATGACAATTGCGATATAAAAATTATTGAATTGAGATGTTTAACATGAAGAGCAAACTTAACTATCACTCGAACTAAGTAAATTTTTTTTTTTATAGAGGTTGGGCCGATCAAATGGACACCTCTTTCAGCATACTTGTTCTAGTTGCGTTGCTAGACTAGACTTACCATACAACCTCCCCATCTCTTCCCCCAAAAATCACATAAAATGATTCGAGAATCCTTAGTAGCTCTCTGTTTTTGAACTACGATACTCTCTATAATACATTATGTGAAGCAATGGGTGCAGGACTACAAGTGAAGCAAAACATCAAAGGAGCGTCGTAATTGAAAAGTAAAGTTTTAATAGCAATTCATATACTAGTTTACATGATGTTATAGAGGGAGGCATGCCCTTTGTCAGTCTCATGTTAATAACAAATTAACAGCAAACAGCAAAGATATACTGCCATTCGTCAATGGAGTCCACAACATTTCTTGTGATATGACCATTACTTCCAACCTTTCTTTCAGTAAAAGATGCAATACGTCTAAGGATTTTGGTCTTCTGCAAAAACAGCAAACGTCCAAGGATTTCGACCTTCAGCAAAAACCCAGCTTCTTCGTTGAAAATGAGCTGGAGTTCTGACAATGGATTTGATGTTTTTTGGTGGGAAAATTGAGTCGTTTAAAAGTATAGGGTGATCCAACATTCATACACGCTTACTTCCATAGATGGAAACATAGAGGGGAATGGTCGATTTTAAAATCCAAATGGAAGTGAAATGATAATTACATAAATAAATAAATAAAACAGAGTGATTGAAATGCCAAGTTTACGGGCATGCTCACCTTCTCTACTTCCTTCAGTGCAGGTAGACACTACTAAATCTCAAAGAAACCACCTTGTAGTACTTAAGAGAACCAGAAATTTCTTTCGTTACCTGGCCCCACAAACTAGGTTAATGGTGTTTAACAGGAATCGAGTCAAGGTTAATGTGTGTGTGTGTGTGTGAGAGAGAGAGAGAGAGAGAGAGAGAGGGTTGCAATACAATTGGAAATATCGAAACCGTAAATTTTGTAGGTGCAGTTCTTAATTTATGAAGCTGCCATATCTAAATCAACCAGGTGAGGGGAAGAAGGATTAAGGGTGGTCCTCCTCCCATACAGAGATCTTCAGAAACCGCCTAAATATAAAACTTGCAGCAAAGCAATGCAAAATAACGCTCAACAACTACTATTCCTTTAACCACTAATAAATTCTAGGCAGAGTTTTACATGCCATGCAAAAAATTAGGGTACAAGTTCTTACTTCTCCTAAAAATAGGAGCGTCTCATGTCATGTGTATGCCAACTTTACCTACAAAGATCTTTACCAAAGCTACCAAAAATTATTTCCAAGATAAAGAATTGTAACAAAAGTTTAAAATCTGCCTCAACATTAAGGATTTCAAAGATCCTACCATCGGCAAAACAAAACGAACTGAAATTTGGAATCGGCGAATTGATCTAAAAGCTAACGGGATCATCCTCTACCACAAACCGAGGAACTTCCACCAAACTCCTCCCACACCAAGCCAGATAACGATGTTGACCACGGAGATGAGGAAACCATAGCCCCACCACTTGGCCAGTGGAACGTAGTTTGCGCCATAGAATACGGGTGCTGAACCAATCCCGTAGTGGGTTAAGCCACCCATGAGGTTGGACAGGAAGGCGAGCACCATGGCTCCCAAGTATGGTGGAGTACCTAGTGCACTAGCAACAGACAAGAAGGCAGTGAACATGGCCCCAATGTGAGCAGCTCCACTTGCAAAAAAGTAGTGGGAGTAGAAATATAGAAGAACAAGAATGCCGAAGGATGCCTGCCATGAGAGACCTAGCCCGCCAACAAACTGCAAACAGAGCAAATGAATTTAGTCCTATTCTGGAGTATGTTTTTTAAGTTCTAATTCTGAAGAGGATATAATGTACTCAACATATGATGTAATGGCGAAGAAAGTTGAAGACAAGCAACATACCTTAACTACAGTTTGACTAAACCAAGAGATGAGTCCGTATTTGTTTAGGTAACCAGCCATGGCGATGAGGGCCGCAAACCAAGTGAGGGTGTCCCATGCAACAGATTCACCTAAGCATTCCTTCCATGTCACAACTCCAGTAATAAGCAGGACAGCTAGCCCAAGAATAGCGGCAGTAACAGCATCCACATTGAGCATTCCTCCAAATATCCAGAGCCCAACCTGATACATAGATAGAACAAAGAGGATGAGAATTTCCTTCTCTAGAGGAACACTTTGAAACTTGATGCAATCCCGTATTATCAAATCATTCGTAATGTTATATAAATGTCCTACATTTTAGGGCGACATTATCTCTCTGCTACTCCATCCCTGATTTTGAAGTTTTCAAGAACGTACAACAACCAAAATAATAGAAACTCTGGACTTTGTTACCAAGATGAGAGCATCCCGGAAAGTCGAACACAAGGGACGTAAAATTATGAACCCAAAATGTACTCACCACATCATATGGCACGTGGATTATCAAGTTCATATTTAGCCGATCACCATTTACTGGGGTTTCACTAGTCATTACTCATGCAAGTTTTTTGTATCTACATGGACAAGTCTTGCACAGAAGCATGAGTAGTAGTCTAAGAATCTATGGTCAGTTGGATAGGCAGATGTTTCAATCATTTATTTGGAAAGAGCATATCATTAATTAGTTCGTAGATAACTAAAGTTCAACTGTACATAATAAGATGGCAAAGAAGCATCTCCACACTAAAATAGATGAATTAGCTATAAGCATGAACCAAAGTCATAGTTAGAGCATCACCATACAGGATGTTGTTACCCATGATACTCTTTGGTGTTAAAACCTTGACTTTCTCTAATTCCACTTGCAACAAGCTAGAGATTGGATAGCATTGGTGGTGCCATGAAAATTATGGCCAATCTTCCTAACTATAAGGGCCTACATCCCCAAGTGATTACCAAACTAACACGCCTTCCATAATTTGCACCAACATGACAACTATTTTTGTAATCTGTAATAGAATGTCATGTTTTTATAAAGAAAAAATTTTGAAAAAGAAAATGCAAGTTTCTAGGTTCAAATTTAGAAATCGAACTATTCTTTCACACAAACAAAACTAGAAAGTGGGACTATTTTTTTAAGGACAGAAGAAGCTTATTACACCTTCATGTATAAGAACACAAATGCCTTTTGAAACTTCACCCCTATAGTACTCTCTACTTAACACACCTTTGCCCCAAGACATAACTTAGAGAGGACTGGATGAATTTTAACTTTCATTATGTTCAATTTGCTCAAATGTAAAATCATGGGTCACCCTTCTTGCTATGGATCATTAACATTTCTGGGAAACCATTCTTAAATAATAAGAAATTGATGCTACTCAGTAGGTCGGTTACAATTAAAAACAAAAGAACAGATCACAAACATGTTTTAACTAATAAGCATAATTATTGATATCAATGGAAACTATAAATTAGAGCTCTAGATGGGCAGTAATGTTATAGATTTTACTATGAATTCTCAAATTCTGTTTGAACTTTATGAAGTATAAACCGGCATTAATGTTACAAATTCAACTATTAATTCTCAAATCCGGTTAGAAATTAACGAAGATCTAAACAATCATATCAATGAATGGGTTATGAAATCATACCGTAAGAAGCAAAGTTCCGGCCATGATAATCTCATTCTTGGACATGGGACCCATCTTCTCCAACTTCTCCCTCGCAAGCTTAGGAGCATCGGGGCTACTCTTCACCGAAGGCGGATAAATTATATATAACAACAACGGTACAACAATCAGGGACACCAATCCCGGCACAATCGCCGCCATCGCCCAGTCCGTCCATCCAATCGTCTGCTTTATTGTATTTAAAGTCAAATTCGCACTCAACGGATTCGCAGCCATCGCCGTCAGGAACATCGATGAACTAATCACTGACGTCTGAAAGCAAGTCAACATCAACCACGAACCTAGTTTATGCTCCGTGCCGTCGCCGACGTTACTGCCGCAGGCTACACAGAGTGATTTCACCAACGGCAGGAAAATCCCGCCGGCTCTAGCGGAAACCGACGGGATCGCCGGAGCTAACAGAGCTTCACTGAAAACCAAACTGTAACCCAAACCTAACGACGAGCTACCGAATAGGGAGACGAATTGGTAGGCAATTCGGTTACCTAGTCCAGTTTTGATGAAGCCTCTGGCGAAGAAGAAGGCCAATGCAATAAGCCACGGGATGGGGTCGCCGAAGGCGGAGAAAGCGGCGGCGAAGGTTAGGGTTTTAGTTAAAACGCAGGCGCCTAAGCCCATTAAGGCGACGGCACCGAGGGGGAGAGGTTGTGTGATGATTCCGACGATGGTTGCGAGGAAAATTGAGAGCAATTGCCAGGCGTTTTTGGTGACGCCGGCCGGTGTGGGGATAAACCAGAGGATAATTCCGGTGGCGATGGAGGCTATTAGTGGCTTCATGGCGGCGCCTTGCCATGGTTGTGGGGCCGGATCAGGTTTGGCCGGGACTACGTTAGTGGTGGCGGAAGCTTTGACGGTGACGGGCCCACTTCGTGACCTTGCACGTACTGAATTTAGCTTTGGGAGTAACAGAGGAGTGAAGCTACATGACTGGAAATGGGATCGGTTATGACAGTGGGATCTGTGGAGATTTAACGGCGGGGATTTTTTGAAGAGACGGGGTTTACAGCTGGTGGTGGTGGCGCGTGATCGGAAAGATAAATTGACGGAGGAGGTGAGCGCTAAGGACGCCATCGTGCGAAACGATGGCGTTTTTACTTTGTGGTGGTGGTGGCGGCAGATGCGATCTGTGTGTGTGGGGAGAGTGAACTGGACAGTGCAGGGCCAAATGGAGGAGGGAAGGGATGGTTTATATAGGATGGAAGGTGAATAAATGCTGGCCGTTGGATTATGATCGGACGGAAGAGACGGGGTTTGGAATCAACGGTGGGGTTGAGGTGGGGCCAGGTTGGCACTGTTTTTGTTGCTTCGCTTTTTCCGTCCGAAGAATTTTGGAATGTCCGTCAAGTAAAGTTGGAGTTTTGCCGTGCTACCGTGCGCCAACTTCCTCCGCAGTTTTTAAAATAAGTGTTTTATTTTTAAAATTTTAAATTAAATTAATTATTTTTGTGATAAAAATTTAACGTTTATTTTTAAAATCATAATATACGTGACTGAAATACAAGTTAAAAGAAGACATTTGTTTAGGAAATGATGGAGTAATTAATTCTATAAGACTTTTTCTATCTAAAAATGAATGTTTATTTTTTTTTGACGTTTTAAGAAAAATAAAAAAAATTGTTTTTTAAGACTTTTTAAAAAAGGTGAATTGAGTAACGAAGGGAGTAATGCTTAACAAAGGTGAATTTTGGGTGTTTTCTTCAAGCAACTTTGGTTTTTGATTTTTCTTTTACTTTCTCTCGAGTTTGACAATTTATCTATATCTATTTTTTTAATTATTACAAAATAAATACTTTCTTTATTTCAGGTAAAAAGTTTACTTTTAATTTTTTTTGTTTAACTTAATTAAAGTTTAACTAATAATTTACATAAATTTATTTATTCTTACAAAGTTATGAAAATTGTACACTATAATATTGTTAATATAGTTTTTAATGAATGAAATTCTATTTTTAAAACATATATAAAGTATATAAAATTTTGATTTGATTTAGTCACATGTTGACTTTTAAAAATAAAAAGTGAACTCTTTATATTGAACGAAGATAGTATTAAAAAATCAATCTTAAAACCCCTATGTCAATCACATGCTTAGTAACTTAATTAAAATGGTTACTATTTTTGTGATAGCAAAATTTTAAAAAATGAACACTAATTTTCGAAATAGAGGAATAATGTGGATTATTTTTGTCTAAAAAGGGGAGAAAATATTTTTCTTGTTTACAAGTGGCGGTATGTCAGTGGATTATTGTTGTAGACGTGGCGAAGTGTGAGTGGATGGTAACCTAAACTGATTGGAAGCTGCAGATGATAGCAGAGTGAACTGACAATGAGGAAAGTGGGGGAGTTTGGGGTTTGGAGGTTTGCTGACCACAGAAATGCACGTGGTTTCTTATACGCAACTAGTATGAGTTCTTTTGTGTGGGGCCCACCTTGATACACTCTGTTAAGTGTGAACGAGTGTGAGTGAGGAGGAGGTGAAATTTGGATGAAAAAAATGCAAAGTAAAGCCCCCAGGCTGAGAGGGGTGGGGCCCGTGTGTGTGTGTGTGTGTGGGGTTGTCCTTTTGCTAGGTTATATGGGTGGGGTTATGGAGCGCTGACCATAACTGTCGTTAAACTGCCTCCTTTCTAGTGCCAAAGGTCGAATTCTAAGCTATGTTTTGATGATGTTTGAAAATAATTTTCTCATATACTGTAGTATTTTTAAAAAAAAACATAATTATTTTGGAACAATATTTTTATTATTTTACCATTTTACCTTTTTTTTTTATCCGTTCTAAGATAATTATTTTGTTTAAAAGTTTTTTTAGAACAATATTTTTATTATTTTACTCTTACTTTTTCTTCTTACTTTAATTATGAGTCACATACACATGAACATTAAAGAAAACTATACACTATACCAATATTAATAATCAAGTCAATTATTTTTTTTAATACGTGTACCAGTTCAAATAAGACAATAATTTTGAAACGAAGAGAGTATTAAATTTAGTTTTGTTATATTCTATGTTTCAATGTACACTTGCAGTAATTTAGTGTTAATGTTAAGGATATTCATGTATACATACCATTAAAATGAACTAATTTTTACATGAAATTAAAAATAGACATTCAATTTGAAAAAACAGGAGACCATTTACAAGTGGACAAAATTATTAGATTGGATCAGATCGACAATATAAAATTTCAAATCGAATTCTAAATACTAACAGCCATTTTATGCATGGATACCTAAATTTTAGCAACGATTATGCTACAACACAGTAAACATTTAAGGCATCCGTATTCGCGGCTTGAAGAAAGAAGTGTTGGCATGCAATATATATCATTGAAGATAAAGTCAACAAAAGTGCATTCTTGGATTGCAGTAGTTATTGTACCAACTTCTTTTACTTATAATAACGAGAGGTTAAACTTTTGGCCCCACCAGTAGACACTTAATACTATGGCATGCAATCAACACGAGACAGCCTCCAAATTGCCAATTTCACATATAGGTGTTTGGTAATCTGTTGGTAGTCAAACTAAAGATGCAAAATCAAATGAAACAACAGATAACCATACACATTTACAACCCACCCGATGCACATTATCTAGGCTCTCTCATCTCTCGATTTATTTCTTCTTTGGATCCAACACCTTCACTCTCTATTAGGGGTTCAAAATCTATTTTCAATTACTTTTTTTTTTTTTTTTTTTTTTTTTGCAACTCGGTTTAACCACGGGTTTACCTGCAAATTTTTCCATCACACATACGTATCTCCTAAAGATCAAGTGAAGGGAGCCTCACTTTACCTCAAACTCTACATCGTTTGGCAGAAAACAATTGGGGAGACAATTTTCTTTTCTGTACTTCTATTAGTCCTCTTTAGGCCGAAGCTCGATACCCTCAACAATGAGGCCAGACTTCCGGTTCAATTTCTCGGTCTCCTTAAGTATGATCTCCACTTGGCCATCGTCTCCCTTATCATTGTAAAATTCCCCCAGTTCAATCTCCATCCATCCATCCATTCTATTCATGGGAAGCCATTCGTTTTGTTGCATAGGCACATGCCAATATGATCTACATGAAGGCGATGGTGGTTTAAGAAAAGCAATATTGCAGGTCTCCGCTTCAACTTCAACCGTTTGTTTAGTTTCCCCAAGAATCTTGACTGATGTTTCACTGGGACATCAAGACCGCCGGATCTCCTATCAAACTTGAAGACAAGGTAAGCTGCATAAGTTGTTTTCGGTCACAGCATCCTTGTTTCCACCTTGCCACGGATGTCAAGCCAAAAAACGTACCTAAGCAGAGCCACCTCTGAAAATCTTGATTTTGGTATAGGTCTCCATTCCCAGAGGTGTGTATTGTCCATCCATGCCATTGAAAGCTCTCTTGATCTCATCAAATAACATTTCTTCCCACAAGACTTATTCAGCATAAAGAGCATTTTGCCCCCATCAAGGAGGATTGGGGAGTCACAGAGGTGGAAGTAGAGTTGCCTTTTGGTTTCATACAACACAGGTGAAACAGACCTTGTTGCAATGATCTCCTGATAATCAGGCGGCAAGAATCGCTGCCACGCAGCATCGGAATCAGCAACGGACTTGAACCCGAGAGATATGGCTGATGCTGTACATGCGTCACGAGGTGAAGTCAGCGATAGAATATTGGATATGCAACCTTCCGGCAATTCTGAGATACTTGTCACTCCAACCTCGTCTCCCTGCATCACTCTAGTTTCGGGAATTACTAAGATGAATGGTTGAGTTGTGGAAAAAAATACGGATTTAGATACATTTAAGTTTGAAAACTGATACATAACATAGCCCCGCCAATATCATCATGAAATTACAGATTCGGTTTAATGAAAAGTAATGATATCCC
The DNA here is from genome assembly GCA_016624345.1 of Platycodon grandiflorus. Taxonomy (NCBI): domain Eukaryota; kingdom Viridiplantae; phylum Streptophyta; class Magnoliopsida; order Asterales; family Campanulaceae; genus Platycodon; species Platycodon grandiflorus. The sequence continues at coordinate 48,102,858 of CM028366.1, read as the reverse complement.
AATTCATAAATGTAAAGATCATCATAATAATTAGAAGGCATGCCAAAGTGTTGGGTAATCTCTCTTGGTAGGATCAAAGTAAAGAAGTAAAATCAAATGAAAGAAAAGATAATGTTTTAGCACATTCACAAATCGGATGCACATTAACTGGCTCTCATCCCCAAAACAAAAAGAAGCACATGAAAAGAGCAATTACAAAGTCTTTTAAGTTAGGGGTCCATCGCAAAACCCATTGGCTTGTGAGAGGTGTCCACTACAAGGTTGCCTCCTCACATGTAGCTGGACTTGTGGCTTACAATTTGGACTCATTGGTTCAAGTGGCATTGACCAAAAACATGAGCCATTCGGCTTGCACGTGTAGAGAGCTTGCTTTGGTACCATCTTAAAATTTGGGATTCATTTCAAAACTAATTGGCTTGTAAGAGGTGCGACCAGTGGCGGGTGCACAAGTTAAACAGTATTTTATTACAATACAAAGCTTAGAAATCATAATTGTCCCCTACGTATTTTCATACTTTGAAAACGTTAATTACATCATCATTTGTAATACTCCTAACCAAATCTTTTTTAGTTAAACATAAAGACAGTCATTTAAAAATTGATCACAAAACCATTTTTTATGCTTCTAGAAATTGAAATCTAAGCTTAATGCAGCTGTGAACTCGGTAACTCTTCATTGAAGTCAAACAACATATTCTCCACAGATTACGGAGCTCTCATTAGTCAAATTTTTGGTATAAAACAAACTAAATAAATGAAACCTAACATGTCAACTTAGCAGCTTTATGGATTTCTCTTTTCTCATTGAATCTGAAACTGATTATATATATTCACTCAAAATGACACAGGAATTGATTAGTACTCATCAGTCTACTGCAACAATTGATAAGAATTCAACCAAATTTCCACAAAAATTAGAATTTTGCAACAAATTGATGAGAGTGGAGAGAATCCCATGACACTAAATAGCATTTCATGAAACAAATTGTAGAAAAACTATAAATTAATGAAATTCCCAATGGGGATTGTCGTCAACAATGTAAAATGGGGCGAGAGTGATAGATTTGATCTTGGAGAGGAGATTGTACCTGGTTCCCGAGTGCCAACAGAGGGCGACGCCACAAGATCTGGACGACTGACAAGAGGCGATGGCGGCGGGGTCACGGGACGGGCGTCACGGGCGGCGACGTCGACGCTCTGTTCAGTGAGTGTAGACTGTAGCGCGCAGTTTTGTTTTAGGGTTAACATTTTTTTTTATTTAGAGTACAGCTATTAACCAAAAATATTTTAATTTCACGCTAAACTAACATATAAAACAAAAAAGAGCAAATTACACAAATGGTCCCTATACTTCTCGACTTTTTGGTATTGGTCCCTAAACTAATTTTTGTAAAAATTTTGTCCCTGTACTAATCAAGTAAAACGCAATTGGTCATTCCGTCTAATACCGTTAAGTTTTAGCCGTTAAATATAAGCATGTACGACGCACGTAACTTTGTCAAGGGGTAAAAGTGTCCACGCATTTTTTCTTTTGAATTGACAAAGTTACCCTTAATATTTGTCTTTTAAAACTATATAGGAGGGTATTGTTGTAATTACAAAATTTAATTTTTTCAACTACTTCCTCATTTCAACCTCCCCTCTTGCATTCAACCATTGCTACCACCACTCATCATCCATGGCTGTCACCACCCAGTTGGTTTCTTTCTCTCTCTAAAATACACATATCTTTCTCTCTCTAAACAATCTCACAAATTAGCAACAAATCAAACAAACTCAGTTGGTTTCTTTTTCTCTTTAAAACACACATAAAACACACATCTTTTTCTCTCTAAACAAACAAATTAGCAATAAATCAACAAACCCAGTTGAGACTATCTTCAATAAAAACTGAACTAATAAAAAAACCCAAAAAATTTAAAGTACAAAATTTAGACAAACTCATTTCTCATTCGATATCGGGTGTTATCTTAGCGAGTCTAAGGACCGCTTTGAATCGAGCTTACTTTCAAAAAAGTCACGGGTCTTTTCGTCCATATAGGGGATATGGCCCTTGAAGATCATGCCCCAGCAGTTCCAGGGAAATAGTTGCTCAATCTCTTCAAAATTGGGCCACTGTGACCGGATTCTGCTCAACCCCTGCTCGATGCATGAGGTGCGAGTGTGAGAAGGTAGTTGGCTTAGATTTTGTTTGGGAGTTTGCCATTTTGATTCCCAGTTTTGCCCTTTCTTTGGAGCTCTAAGAATCCCAAGCCGTCTTCTGCAAACGAGAATTAGGAGTTTGTTAGGGAGTAGATAATTGAGATGAACAACAAGAGAAATCAAATTCTCCATGGCTGCCACCAACAACAACAACATTTACGGAGGTGGCTTCTTTCCTCTTTAACAATCCAAATTTAAATGAGAGAATCCAAAATTCAAGCTTTAAATCAAACCCATTCCTTCTTTCTCTCTCTTTAGATCTCTCTCTCAATTCTTCTATCTTCTCCAAGTCCACCATGGCTGCCATAACTGCCGCCCAACTATCGCCGGAGAAGACGACCATGGCTGCCATAAACGCCGCGATGACAACAGCGAGAAGCTTTCCCGAAAGGACTGAAAAGTGGGAATAAACACATGATAGGAAGAAGGTAGCCCACGGAACAAAGAAGGACTTTCATTCATCGTCGGGACTAGGTGATGCGGCTGCCATGGCCACAGTCCTGTGATGAAACCCTAGCTAAGGGCTATGAACTTCTAAATGAAGGTCTTGATCCTTTTGTAGAAAATGAGATTTGAGGGATGTGAGAAAAAATTGGCGAATCTTAATTTAAGATTTGAGGGAAGAAAGATAAAATGATGAATCTTAATTTGAGATCGGAAAGAAAAGAAAGAGAAATCAAGTTATAGTGGGTTGGGGAAGAAGATGATTTTGGGGTGGGTTTAATTTAGGGCAAATTACATAAATGGTCCCTGTACTTTTTAAATAAGAATGACTAATTTACCCTTGAGCAAAATCACGTGAAACGCACGTGATTTCATTTAACGACAAAAAATTAACGGCAATGGACGGAAGGACCAATTGCGTCAAGAAATTAAGTTTAGGGACTACTGGCGTGGGGTTAGAACCAATCCCAAAAAATCTGAAAAGTACAGGGACCATTTGTGTAGTTTGCTCAAAAAAACCTTAACCCTATATCTCCTATTTTACTCTGTCTAAAAAATTCTTTTTTCTCCATAGCCACCCTCCCAATCCTAGCAAAGAAGAAGAAAGAGAAAGAAGAAGAGGAAAAAAAAAAAACAAGTTTGTCTCACCTCCATCCCTCCCTCAATCTGAAGCGTGCAGCTTTGCCTTAGGGTTAAATAGATTTTTCTTTAGAGTACGATTATTAACACTCTCACTCTCTATAAATACACTTAATCTCGTAATACATTATTTATTTTAACTTTACACTAACGTAACATCAAAAAATACCACCATTATATTTCTTATTTTACTCCAACTAAAAAATTCTTATTTTTCTCCGTACCCACTCTCCCAAACCTAGCAAAGAAGAAGAATGAAGGAAAAAAATTTTTTTTTTGTCCCTACCTCCATCCCTCCCTCAATCTGTGCTCCCCACCCTCCTTCCCTCTTTTTTTTTTCTTCTCCATCCTCCCCTCCCTTATTTTTTTTTTTCCCTTCCTTCCCTCCTCCCTCCGTCGCTCCCTTCGCAAACCCGTCGACAAACCCGTCGGGGATGTTTTGTTCGGGTCATGATTAACCGAACAACCGAGTGTTAAGCAACACTCTGTTGTTCGATCAATCATGGCCAAACAAGACATCTCCGACAAATTTTCGGCGAAGGGGTGGGTTTGAGAAGATAATGAGGGAGGGGAAGAAAAAAAGAGAGAGAGAGATGAAAGAAGAGGGGGGGGGGAAGAAGGAAAAAAAAGAAGGAAAAACAGAGTCTTGGGGAAGAAGAGGGTGACCCTGGAACTGGGGAAGAAGAAAAGGCTGTGTATTTAGCTAGGTAAGGGTATTAATGTCTTCTTATAGAATGTTATTTTTGTAATTAAATTTTTTTGAGTGTATCTAGAGAAAATGGGTGTGTTAATAGCCCCACTTTTTTTTTTTTTTTTTTATAAAGTGGGTGCTCGTGCACCCAATTAGATACATGTGCGTCCCCATCTTTATTAATTGTTCGCAAGGTTTGACTTTCCCTTATACGAGTTCGATATCTCAACACAAAGAAATATGGAAGTTCCTAATTTGAAATGTTGCAAGTCATTAGGTTCCGTTTAATTAGAAGAATTGGGCAATACATTAACTACGTGAGCTTTTGGTCGTTTTACATGCCTCTACTACTCAAAAGAGGCGGAAGACAATTGAATTTAACTTACATAAGATATAACATCGGCAGTTGTTGCACGTTTGACGCCTAGATGAAACACAAATATATATATATATATATATATAAAATAGCTCACAAGCCAATTGATTGTTGTGTAGAGAGAAAATGAACAAAACCCTAAGGGAACCATAGTTGGGCATTAGAGAGCACATGCGCTAACAAATTGGAGGAAACAAATGCATGTGGGAGGATTCCAACCCTTAATATTAAATAAAGGTCAAGTCAAAGCCAATTGGCTTGTGAGTGGTTTGGACCAAGGATCTTCTATACTTAATGGCAAGGATTCATTAACCCAATGTAGGATTATGCGTCAACATATACCCTCACATTTAACAAGCTTGGGGCTTACATTGTGTACGTATGACATATGACTATTCCTATATTAACAAACGACTCATAAAAGCCTTAAGCTGTTAGAGACAAGTCCAACAATGTATATCAAGTTTTAACAAACCCCCTCACGTGCAACCCCCTTTACACATGAACAAGTGAATCACCCACCTCACAGCAACCACCTTTTGTCACGTGAAGAAATAAATCTTGGTTATTCACTAACAAATATAGGGCCAACTTGTGCACTAACAATACTGGGAAACAAATGCAAGTTAGGAGACTCAAACCAAAACCTTGCTAGCCAAAGCTAAACCATATTAATTTCTTAAATCATCTAAAAGCTTAAGCAAGATTTGATTCCCATGAAATCCAGGATAGGTTTCGCTCCAAATATTCAATATGGTTCTGGCCAGAAGTTATCCGAGTTAGACGATGAAAGTGGGACCCAGAGATTAGAAAACTTTTAACCAAATTTCTTTATGATCAGCAAAGACCCAAGATGAGTAGCTACGTTTTCTAACAAAAATTTGCTTAAGCTGTCCAAAACCATCTCTATAGAAACAGTAATACATCATAATTATAAAGAAGTTTCTACTCAAGAAATTTAATAAGCTATACTAATTTAGGTCCAGAGGAAACTCCAAGGTCCTGTTCCAGTCCCTATCCTGCAAATTTAGGAGCAAAAATGTTTATAATGATTTTCTATTTGCAAGTAGACTGATGAGGATTGAGGATCGACTAACTTAACGAAAACATTACCTCCAAAATCCAGCAAATGCTCTCATACTCATATAAATGGTTAGAGCAATCCAGAGTCCAACAAATCCATGAGTCGAAGCAATGAACAAAATTAAGATACTACATATAGCCACCAGAACCTGAAGGCAAAAAAAAAAATTATAAACTAAAGTTATCAATGAGATAACGCTAATACATGCTGAAATGAATCCTTGTTGAGATCCTTACTCCTTAGTTGATAATAAAGGAATAAAAGTTTTACATTCAGCTAGTAAGATCGTTAAAAACTTGATTTTAAGCGCAACTAAATGTTCTCAAAGTTAGTTTATACCTAAACATGTAAAAATACTTGAACCTAACCCCCGATTTAGACCCACCCCCTGATGATTCGGGTGGGTTTAGGGGGAGTTTTCGGGTTCAGGGGGTATTTTCCAAAACCTGAGGGATTGCGTTGGGAATTGGACATTGTCTACCCTGCCCTGGACTCGACCTGTACAAGTACTGAAGACTACTAATAATAGCACTAAGGCTTCATTACATGTTGCGATTCCTAATCCATATTCCAAAATCAGGAAGTTGGGACTTTTCCACCTTTTGGATTTCTTTCAGCTTAAGGAAGGGGCGGGTTCAGAGGTTCACGGAATGGGTTTGAAAATGGGGGGTATTTCAATCCGGACGAGTTTGAGAATGGATGAATCTGAGCAAGCCCGACCAATTGCCATCCCTAGTTTTATCAAACATGGAAATGAATGTGATTAGTTAGGTAGTTTGTACGTGGACCTTGTTAATTGTAGACCACAACCTCATTTTGTAATTGAGTCTAAACGTACTGTACCCTGTTAAGAGTTGATCTCCCTTTAGGTCATTTTCCCTGGCATCATGTTTGGTTTCCTTATCAGAGTAACTTTCATCAATAAGAAGTACATGCAGCGATATTCCTTGAGTAGGCTGAGGCATGAGAGAGTTTAACATACCATAGAGTAGGCTGAATACGCAAAATCAGATGCTCCAAAGTTAACACCATCAAACACAAAGGCTAAGGCATTAATTGGTTGAGTGCCTGCGACAAACTGATAAATAAATAAAAAAGTTATAAGCCTTAGGCTTGACCTGGAATTTACTCATCAAAAGCACACACACATGCGCACACACTGTATAAAACTCTTGTTAAAACGCATTGTGGCACTGCGAACTATTAAAATTACACCATTTAAAATATATATTTTAAGACATTCTGTTTGTGTAATTTTCAAATTGTAACATCACTTTCTTGTTCACAAGATAAAAATAGATACCGGAATGCCAACACTGATGAGGTGGAGGACATGCATGTCCTTGGTAAACAATCTGGCTCCAAATTGTAGTCCAACTCCAAGGAAAACTGCTAGCATCAATCCAAGGACCAATCCCAACTACAGTGTGGATTTACACAAATTATCAGTACAAACCAGTGAGAAACGGGAAAGGCATCTATGATAATTGTAGAACTTTATATGGTACCTGCAACACTCGGGATGCTGTGGCGGCGACCTTTTCATGGTCCTTTTTGGCAAATGCACTTGCAAGTATAGCCTGAAAGAATTAAATGTGCACGTTCACGACCTAAAATATATTCATCGGATACTAAGCATGCTGGTCCAGTCTTTATTGTTACTGAGTATTGCAGTTGAGTTTGTAGATAACTTTTTACCTGTCCAGCAACAGCTAAGCCATCTGCTAAAAGTGAAGTTGCCAGCCAAACTTGTAAGCAAACTTGAAATGCAGCCATCGTTGTTGGCCCTTGTCGTGCAGCCATTGATGCAGCCAGAGTTACGCAGAATGTCACGGCTATAACCCTCATCAATAAGAGAAAACCTAGGTAGTTGAAAATATACGAGAAGGATTATTGAAGGAAAGAGAAATGAAATGGACCAAAATTTCTCTAAAATTCTTGCTGTAGGGAACTTTTAAGTATGCAAGGAAGATGCTGCAGTATGTAAATGGTATATTATTGAAGGAGACAAAATCCTCACCATTCTTAAGAAATCGACCAAATTGCAGATGTTTGAGACTAGGAGGTAAAAGATCAACTTGTTCCATTAATCTCCAAAAAAGTATAACTGAAATTAGGTACCTACATATAGCAGTTCAAGTGTGAGAAAATGTGTGAAACTCCTGAAAATTATACAAAGCAAATATCGTTGTCTGATAGGTACTAAGTGTCCAGAAGGCAATTGAATTTAACTTACTGAGATATAACATGGGCAATGGCTGCACCTTTGACGCCTAGGTGAAACACAAATATAAATATTGGGTCCAAGATGATATTTGTCACATCTCCTGCCACTTCATTGGATCCAATAAAATCTAGTATTAGAATAAGCTGATAAGCAATTCTAACAACTTAAGCTTGATATACATTGTTGGATCCTCTCTCTAACAACTTAATTTTTAGGTGAGTTGGTAACTCAATATAGTATTACCGCATGCTCTTTGGCATGTTACATGTCCACATTGTAAGCTTCAAGCCCCTCTAGATGTCAGAGGGTGTGTTGAGATATATAATCATACCGGTACAAGTCTTGCCACAACATATATATGATTCTAGGACTAAACGGCTCACAAGCCAATTTGATTGTTGAGGAGAGAGAAAATGTAGAAAACCTAAAGGAACCATAGCAGGACATAAGGAGAGCACAAGTGCAAACAAATTGGGGGAAACAAATGCATGTGGGAGGACTCAAGCCCAAAAACTTGCCTAACCAAAGCCCTGAATATTGAATAAAGGTCCAAGTCAAAGGCAATTGGCTTGTGAGTGGTTTGGACCATGGATCTTCTATATTTAATGTTAAGGATTTATTTACCCGATGTTGGATTATATCTCAACATGGCCCCTCTCTAGCAGGCTAGGGGCTTAAAACGTGTACATATATATGACGTGTGGCTAATACCATATTGAGTAACCAACTCATTAAAAGCCTAAGTTATTAGAAACAAGGTCCAACCATGTATATTAATTCTTAAGACCACCTGTGTGCAACCCCCCACCCCCTCGTATTTGAAGAAGTAAACCTTGGTGAATCACTGACAAATTGAGGGCCAACTTGTGCACTAACAATACTGGGAAACGATGCAAGTCAGGAAACTCGAACCAAAACCTTGCAAGCCAAGCTAACCATCTTAAGTTCCCAAATTGAGGGCCAACTTTGGCTCTAGTACTAACTGATTCTATCAATTAGTACCGAAAGCTTAGACTTTGGCCCACAGTAAATGCTTGATCCTAACAAATAGTACTAGAGCAGGTAATGGGTTTGATCTCGACAGGTGCTAGAGGGTTAGGGGTGGGGAGTTGTTGGACCTCTATTTAGAGGTGTAAGAATCTTTCTTGGGGCACAGGCCAGGGGCCAAGTCGGTGGGAGTATGGTGGGTCATATCCACAGTGCTGAGCTAGCACAGGCCAGGGGTCGAACTCCTAAGTCAAACTGTGGCATTGTTTTTGTGTAATATTCGGGACAATTTCAAGATCCTTGAACATCTCCCCCTCCAACTTTGTGTGATTATGTCTGTGCACTAATGTGGTTGTGCTCCATAATCTCGTCATTTCACTAACCAGTGGCATACAGAGGAGTTTTAGTGTCCTTGATTCCACGGAAGACCCCTTGCATAGCCAGCGAGAGAAGAACAGCAGGAGCCCCAAGTGACCTCAACTTCAAGTATTGTTCTGCAGGGTGTAGCATAGGGGAGTCCTGTATATGTCAGAGTTTGCTGTACTTAAATACTTGATAACAATTATGGTTAATTGTCACTATTTTATTTATTTATGGAAATAATGAATATGACAGCTTTTCCTCGCTTGCTCAAGGTGCACTTACAGATTTGATTCCCATGAAATCCAGTATAGGTTTCGCTCCAAATATTAGAAATATGGCTTGGATGAGGCCAAGAATGCTGCCAATGATTAAGGCCGACGATGCAGATGGAATTTGCCTCTTTTCATGCTCAAGGGTAGCTAGATGAATGCTGCTACCAACCGAAGGCGAATCAAGTGAATCACCAGACTCTGCAAAAGAAATAATACAAGAAAAAAATCTTGATATAGGAAATTTGTACAACCCAGCCTATGTAGTACAAGAAGAAAATGGGATACTGACAAGCATGAGCCAACGTACCACCCTGTTGAAGCAACCTTTTACTTTCACTGTTGATAGGTGAACCCATTTCTAAGTTTTCACTCTCTTGTCCTTCATGATTCACTTTTGCAACGGTATCTTCCTCCGCTACAAAAGAGGTGGTGACACTGACTAGGGGAAATATTGCAATCCTTGATACTTGATTGAATACGGCAATGGAAACTCCGACAGCAGCAAGTTCGACCGCACCTGTATATGTTCAAACATAGTATTAAAGGAAGTAATGGATGAGTAATGGAGAATCTTTGTAAAGAACTAGATACACAATTCAATCGAAGAGACATTACATCAATAACACATAGAAGATGCAGAAATTACTAAAAGTGAAACCAGACTTAAGTATTCATCACGTAGTGGCAGCAGCATGCAATGTACATCGAACTGGCTCCAAATTGAAATCTTAGTATCAATTTTTGGTTCCCTATGCTGTATAATTAAAGAAAGTTTGGAAAGGTGTTCTCATGCCCTTGATGCGAGCAGTAATGCATCTAGATTGTCAATCAATAAGAGCTCTACAGTGCAGAGCTCGAGATCATATCTCATTTCTGGTGTGGGTGGAAGTGCAAACTCAAAGTTCAGGAGCCTGAGTTAAGCCATGTTATGGGGTTGAGAAAATTGAAAGCCATCGCCATGGTGGATATTTTGTTCCATCACAGATTCCCCACCAAAATAACAGACCCGCAAATGTCTCCAGCCCTCATAAAAAGAAAGAATGTGAAAAACCAAGCTGTCCCAATAAAGAACCAGGATACCGGATTGATCATGAAAAACTCGTGTCCAAAAACACCAAACAATAGCAAAAAAAACCAAAGTTCTATGGGGTCCTATCTTAGCAACCCCTGCTAAAACCCTTCCAATGCATCATGGGAAAAGAACCAACAGAAGTGGGTTAAGATTAAACCAAGAAGAAACCATGCAGTGAATTAAGGAACATAACCAAAGAGATCATGATCATTCATATTAATCCTAGTGAGACCACAACCGAAAGGGTGGGCCTCAACATGATATCTGAACTGAAGTCTTCAAGTAAGATCATTTTTCTAATCCCTAGTACCCTTGAAAAGTAACAAAATGGAATCATTCAGAAACTGCAAATGGGACACCCTCAGCTCTTCCCTCCCCACAAGACAGCCCTTCATTAATGCAACCTCCTCGCAGGTAGAAAGCATCCTTCTATGAATCTCAACCACAGGAGTGAATTATAAGGGCAAAAGTGGGTCACCCTGCTTCAAACCTCTCAAGACCGGGAACCATGACCACGGCTTACCAATGGTGCGAGTTTACGGTAGCCCACTCAAAACAAGGCAATAGGACTACAAACAGCAGAACTTTACAAAATCTGTATTGCACAAAAGAGAGGCGAAATAAATACCTATTTGACCGATGAATGCTGTATCAACAAGAGATGCAATGGGATCAGCTGTCAAAGCCAGCGCTGCTGGTAATGCCATTCTTGTTATTTCTAGACCAAGCTCGTCCAATTTAAAAACTAACCTGCACATATGATTAAAGAAACATCACAAAGACTGTAAGGCTCTCTAACAACCCAATGGAAGGCATATTTAAAACTTTTGCTCAGATATTCTTCAAAAGTAACTAGAAGCCATCTTTTGTGGGTGCCACGAGGGTGTCTAAGTATTATATAAGATCGTATGCCATCATTCATGCCAAAGATGGTTCGCCAATTCAAGTTATTCTAACCAGGAAATAACTGAATTGAATGGTCATACAGAAATTAAACTACAAAAAAGTAATGATATTTCAATTCATAAATGTATAGGCCATCATGATATATAATAAGGCATGGAAAGGTGTTAGATAACTCTGCCTTTAAAACTTGTTCGTTAAAGTAAATAAGCAGAATCAAATGAAATAAAAGATAACCTCTCACACGTTCACAAATCATATGCAGATTAACTGGTTCTCATCCCCAAAACAGAAGAAGCACATGAACCATCACGAAGAAATTATGGACGTTTCCAATTTCACATGTTCCAATTACTGAAAGTGCAACGTAGTCTTTGAAATAATTACGTGTTAGGTGTACCGAAGAACAACTTGGCCAAAAATTTTTTTTCCTATCCTTTCTAGCAAGGGTGCAGAAAAGGGAAGGGAAGGAAGTAGCTTTCCAGAAACCACTTATAGTCATGAAACATCCAAATCAAAGAGACATGCTAATGAACCAAAAATTCAACTAAAGTGGGAAAAATGAAGAAGAAAGAAATGGTACCTGACATCCTTAAAGAATATGGAGAGGGGAAACCTCTGTTTATCCTCAGAGGGGTATGCGTCAACTTTCTCAGCCATAATTGGGAACCCTGGCAACCTTAAAGTTTTCCAATGGCAGCCAGCTTAACCAACAACTAATAACATTCCGCAAATAGAATGCTTCAGAGATTAATCTCCATCAACCTGTAAATTTCATCATATTTAACACATTAGTTGTTTCATAACCATTCGCCAATAACACTCACTTAGTCGCTACATACTGAAGTAACAATTTTTTCTAGATTAATCACACATTTAAGAGAGAAAAGAACAGGTAGAACATTTATCCAAACCCAAAAAAAAAAACCCAAAACAATCATCTTTACCAATTTGACATTGAAGATCATGTATGGTCAGCTTTGAAACTACTTCCCCACTATCAACTTTAGAAATAACAAGAAGCTTTCCTACCGAAATGGTGGATGTCACTATCAAAAAGACATTAGAATAGATACCCAACAAGACAGATACCTCATCTAATCACAAACCATGAAAGAGGGTGGAGCACTGCATGTCTTTTTAATTCTGGCCAGAAGAAATCGAAGTCAATATGACGAAAGTGGGACCCAGTAGCTAGAAAAACTTTAACCAAATTCCTTTATGAGCAAAGACCCAACATGAGTTGCAAACGTGTTCTAACGAAAACCAACAACTATTATCAAGAGATCCTCAACAACAGCTACTGATGATGCATGAGATGAATGGTTGTCAATTGCCTATCAGTTTTACTTTTAGGCAGACTGTTCAACTTTCCCAAAACAACTTAAGAATCTGTTTGGTGTTAGGAGATTGCAAGAGAAAGAAAAAATGAAAAATTAAATAAAGACATGGTTACGATGATAAATGCATCTTTCATCCCTACCTCCTTCCTAAAAATGAGTCCACCCTTCCTTTTTCGTTAGTTTCAAAAAATTGTATATTTTCTAATCTTTCTCTTTTAGAAAGTAATTTTTATTATTTACCCTTACTTTCCTTCTACTTTAGCAATGAATCTCACTTACGCATGAGATTTAAATGAAAATACATAACATATCAATATTTATAATACAGTCAATTAAATTTTTTTTAATATGTATACCGAGTCAAATAGGATACTTTTTAAGGAGCGGGAGTACTATTTTATTTTATTTTTTGGAAAAAAAATCCAATTTCTTTCCTTTTTTATTACAAAAAAAAAAAGTTGTTTTATAGCTTTCCTCTTGTGGTTTGGTAGAACCAAACAAAGCCTAAACTACATGTAACACAGGGGAGGCAAAACAACTTTTGAAATGGGATTGATGATGGGAATCAAGCCGGCCAATTACTCTTCAGATTCCAAAGTTTTTATGGCAATTCTTATCTGTGTAAATTTCATCAATGATAGCAAATTCACTTTCTTTCTTTAATGGGATTTGAGGATTACATCAAAAATTACTCTTACTATATATTCAATTGTTAGTTCTACTTTCTTAGCATCCATGGTAGATTACAAAGGGATCCCTTTCCCTATTTTCACAAGTCACAACATCTTTCTGTGATCAGTTTTGTACGTATATTTTACATATTATAATTTAGTTAGAGAAAAAAAAACTACTCCCTCCGTTCCAGGTAAAGAGTCTAGTTTTGACTTTTTTTGGTCAACTTAGTTGAAGTTTGACCGATATTTAACATAAATTTAGTAATTTTTACAAAGTTTTGAAAGTTGCAATCCATAGTATTCTTAAAATAGTTTTAATTAATAAAATTTTATTTCTTAAAGCATAAGTGAAGTGTGTAAAATTTTGATTTGATTTAGTACATGTTACTTTTAAAAACAAATTTAGTTAGAGAAAAAAAAAAACTATATCCTTTGAAAATTACACCAAAACGTACTCCTTTGGTCTCAAAATAAGTGTTCCTCAGTTCATTTTGGGATGTCCTAAATTAAGTGTACCCTTTTAATTTATAAAAATATTACTTAAGCAAATTGCTAATAATACTCTTATTAATTGTGAATTTTTTAAAAATGAGACATTTTTTATTTGACACTACTAATTGATACTTCCTCTATTCCAAAATAATTGTCTTCTATTAACCTTTACATGGGCTTTAAGAAATGCGTTGACTAATTGACACCATGTAATATTCCTTTTAATGCCCTTAAAGTACTCATTAGTGGTATCAAATCAATGAGATTTATTTTTTTATCTCACAATTAATAAAGATATCATTGACAATTAGAGCCTATTTGGTCGTGCGTTTTGGCAAAAATGTACAGATAAAATGCAGCTTATTTGCAAAAATTGTGTTTCAATGCTGAGCCAGAAAAAGCTGCGTTTTTAAAACGCAGTTGCATTTTAAAACACTGAAATTAGCTTTTTCTCAAAATGCTCTAGGAAAAAAAGCTGCGTTTTGAATTGATATCTCAAACGCATTTATAAGAAAAAACTGTGTTATTAAAATGCTGCGTATAAAAAACGTTGCACCAAACGTACTCTTAATTTACTTAAAGAATCTTTCAAAAAATAAAAATGAGATACTTATTTTGAAACGTCCCAAATTAGAATAGGGGACACTTATTACCACTCTCTTAAACCCCGTGTAAAGTAAATAAACACTTATTTTGAAATGAAAAAAAGTATTATCATTCACGTGATTTATACTTTTTGAAAAAATAATTAAATTCTTACAATATCGATCCAAAAATTAATCATCAAACTAATTAAAATATCAAGTATACCTCTTTAATTGCACAAGTACGGACTACAACTTTACAAGTTTCAACAATACCAAAATTGTTTCACATGTTTATCTACAACTTTATAAGTTACAACAATACCAAAATTGTTCCACATGTTATAAACAATTCTTTTCTTATTTTATCTTGGTTTAATTGTGCTTTACTACCTCAAGGTTTACACGTTTTTATATTTCAAGGTCTGTGGTCTCAATTTTAGCACATTATGACTTAAGGTAAAGAAGTTTTGGGCTAAAATAGGAAATTACTATTTGACCCAATTTCCGGGGCAGTTTTCTTATTTGTCCCTTTTTATGGGGTGGCTTAAAAAGGGGAAACTATTTGGTGGATCCTTGTGCCACATTATTTTGTGGTATATATTAAGTATAGTCTTTCGATCTGATCATATATCTTTTATGGTCTTTAACCAACAATTAAAACAAACTTATCAAAATACCCCTTTTAAAACTCACGCCCTTGACCAATCTGTCTCTCTCACACCTTCTCTCTCCTGATCCTTCCTTCTGCCATTGAAGTACTGGTATGTCATTCTCTCTATCTGTTCTTTTTTACACACACTGCCTCCATTGTTTCTTCTTTCGGGGTTTGTTTACAATTCGTTTGAACGATTCATCCCTATAACGTCGATCGAACGATTCATCTCTAGAGTCGCTCGAACAAACCCTAGGCTTATTCGAACGACTCATGAACGATCGTAGGGTCGTTTGAACAAACCCTAGAGTCGTTCAAACGACTACCTATGAGTCCTTTTAAAAAAAAGGGTATTATAGGGTTTTTACAAAAAAGACATTGAAAGATGTTTTGGAGTAAGTTATGGCGTATAAGAACTTGAGGTGTTTGACTAGGTAGTATATGAAGAAACCCCATTATTTTGCTCAAAATTTTCGTTGGTACACAGAGATGGTCCGCTGCATGAAAAACTCTCAACGTATCTAATATCGCTGAGATTTAAAGTGGGATCCTTAAACTTGGTGAAGATGCCTAAATATCTATCTGGGGTAGCATTGTCAATGGAATCAATTATTTGACTTTTGTGTTTCGATCGAGCAGGAAGATAATCCCTGCTAAAACGCTCCAGCGTGAGAAATAGTGATGATTTAAAAAAAAAAAGCAATTTGACAAGTGTTAAAGAGAGTAATTAGAGTTTGGGTAGAAAAGCATCTTTGGTTATTCAAGATTGTTTCTGGGCAAGAAGTGGGAATAGACCCTACCCACAATAAGATGGTCTTGGTCGCCACTTTTATTGCTCGTCCCTTAGGATGAAAAAGTGCTAGAATCACTTTTCATCCATAGGAAAGTGCTTTGTTTACTTTCCACCTTTGGGAAAGCATGAGGATCACTTTTAGCCTTTAGAAAATGCTAGGATCACTTTTTAGCCTTATAAAAGTGCTAGGATCAGTTTCCTCCCTTGGGAAAGTGTGAGGACTTTTCACTCTTGGGCAAGGAGGGCTTCATTTCACTTTGGAGGATGCGTATTTTATGATTATGAATATATATATATATATATATATATATATATATACGTCAAATTTTTATTTAAAAGACAATCAGTTTGATTTTAAAAAGTCAAAACACTTATTTAGAAACAATGGAGTACATGTCACGCTAGAGTATTTCTGAAATACATTGGTTGGGCTTTTAGTATTATTCTTTGATATCAGTTTTAAACAAAAGTAATTAATAGGGAGAAATTTGGGCCGGTCCCCTTTAGACAATTTTTAATTACTTAAGGACACGATAGTTGTTTTTAACCGAAAAATAACACTTTTGTTGCGAAATGTTATCTATACCCTTTAAAAACACAAAACAGTTCACGCTGTGCATTACAAAAGCAAAAAATATTGCATCGCAACACAACACGATGCACATAATGTATGAAATGGCAAACTGTACATCGCAAACAAAAAACGATGCATCAGCCACCCCCATCAGTCACCCCCCATTTCTCACACCCCATCGGTCACACCCCCCTTCACATTTCTCACCCTCCATTAGCTACGCCCCATTTCTCATTATCATCCACCGTCCCATTTCTTCACCATTCCCAAACCCATCGGCCACAACTTTTATTCCCGATGCACAACTTTTAAACTTAATAAAAATTATTAACTTTTGTGATAACAATAAGAATTAATAAAAGTTACAATTATTACAATTTCAAAGTGTTAAAAAATTATTAGAGTTTGTGCATTCTGATGCACAAATTTGTATTGAAATAATACTATTTTTGTGCATCACGATGCAAAACTTTTATTCTGATGCACAAGAAGAGAAAATGAAAGACTAATGCACAGTAAAAGTCCTTCACTAGTCAACAAAATGAAGTTTTTTTTTTTTTTTTTTGAAGAGAGCTATTGAATAGTAGCACAAGCTTCTTTTTTTTTTTTTTTTTTTCCAAATAGCCCTCACTTTACTACTGATGCACAGTAGCCTCTTTTTTTTCAAATATCCCATTCACTTTACTGATGCACGGTAGCTCTTTTTTTTTTCAAATAGCCCTTCGTTTACGATGCACAGTAGCTCTTTTTTTTTTTTTTTTTTTCAAATAGCCCTTCACTTTACTGATGCAAAGTATCACTTTTTTTTTTTTTTTTTTCTCCGAATAGCCCTTAACAGTAGCTTTCTTATTTTGACTAGTAAAGCTCTTTTTTTCAAATAGTTTGAGCTGATGCACAGTAAAATACATTGACGATGTAGATTTCTTAACACAAATTCACAAAATACATTGACGATGCACATTTTATATTTGACGATGCATATTTCTTAACATAAAATATACTGAATTAGTACTGTTACACTTTACGATGCACAAAATTATACTTGACGATGCACATTTCTTAACACAAATTCACAAATTACATTGGCGATGCACATTTTATACTTGACGATGCACATTGCTTAACACAAAATCACAAAATACATTGATGATGCACATTTACACACATGACGATGCACAAAATACATTTAAAAACGTCATATGTTGTTACGGAGAGCTTTGGAACAAATAATCAATTTATCACTTAAAAAAAAACTTAAGCGAATGAAACAAATATAGTGAAATTAAGCAGTTGAATATTCCACAAAAGATACCGACCCACAATTTTTTCTAATTAATATCATGATTATCATCACTAAACCAAAAGCATAGATAAAATTTCATCCATTCAATTTAGTATAGGAGAGATAAAGCTCGAATATAATAATAATTAACCTTAAATTCTAAAACACAAATTTTAAGTGGAATATTCTAAAAAAGAATAATGCTATGGGTACTAAAAAGTATTAAATTTTTTGTACCAAATGATGTGGCAGCTGATGTGGTACAAGAAATAAAATTAAAAATTATAATTAATACAACACATCAGCTATCACATCAACTGATACATTATTTAATACAAAAAAATTTGGTAGTACCTGTAACATTACTCTCTAAAAAATTATCCATTTATTCACAGATTTCATTTGGGCCGGTAGAATGCCCGGAGGATCCCTCCCTTATTTTGCCATAAGGATAATGGTTATTAAAATACATTTCATTTATTTTACCATAAGGATAAAGGTTATTAACATACATTTCCATATCTTGAGTGAAATAAAATCATAAACACATTGCAAATGTTATCCCACTCACTACTTCAAAAAAATCGTACCCGAACTTGTAAAAATATCGTATCCAAACCTCTATAATTGACGTTATGCATAATTCGTAGTCGAATAGAATAAAATCACTGTATTAACAAGAAATATAAATAATTCTAATTAAAGACAAAGGACGAGAAATATATGTACTAAAGCGAAAAACCGTAACATATTCACTAGTTCAAAAAAATATTCATTAAGGAATACACTAATTTCACAATAAACAATTACAGAAATTCCGAACCTGAAAAATCTTAGCATTGCTCGTCTCCAACCCCAGTTGTACCATACCTTATCCTATAAAAAGACATGCCGCCAAATGCTAACCGCTTTTCAAAATGGAGTTACCTGTATCTCTCCCTCACCAAAACATTCCCCCATTTCCGCCCAAACAAACCTCAATCCAAGACGCCCAACACTGGAATTCCATCCTCAAAGGCCACACCAAACTCAGAAATGACCGAGCAATCCTCACTACGTATACCCAGATGGAATCTCTTGGCATTTCCCCCGATACCACCACTTTACCACTTATCCTCAAGGCGTGCGCCCGGCTACGAGCTGTAGAGAAGGGAAAGAAGATACATAATCATATATCGGATACGAATTTGGTTGATGATGTTCGAGTTCAAACAGCTCTTATTGATTTTTATTCGAAATGTGGGTTGCTTGAGAATGCGGTTCAAGTGTTCGATGAAATGACTGACAGAGATGTGGTTTCATGGAATGCTATGATTTCTGGGTGTGTTGGTTGTTGTGAATATGAAGTGGCCTTATCGTTGTTTGATCGGATGCAAAAGGAAAATTTTAGAGCCAATTCGGTGACACTTGTTGCTTTGCTTTTAGCTTGTGGGGAGCTATTGGAGTTGAGGCTTGGGAAGGCAATACATGGTTATTGTTTGAGAAATGGGTTGTTTGATTCTAATTTCCACGTGGGTACCTCTTTGATGGGGTTTTATTTGAGATTTAATATGAGGATAGCGTGTCTTGTTTTTGAATCGATGGATTCAAGGAACACTATAAGTTGGAACGCTATGTTAAGTGGGTATTTTGATTCTGGGGATCATTTGAAAGCAATGGAGCTTTTTGTTCAGATGCTAGCGGATGGGTACGAATGTGATTCCGTGACAGTGTTAGTTGTTATACAAGCCTGTGCAGAATTTGGATCTCTTAGATTGTGTATGCAAGTCCACCAACTTGCGATTAAATTTGATTTTAGTCAAGATACGTATATAGTTAATGCATTGATGAATATGTATAGTAAGTCTGGAAGTTTACGATTTTCATGTGATCTATTTGGATCATGCCCTACCAGAGATATCGCTCTGTGGAATTCTATGATAGCTGCGTATGTTGAGAGTGGATTTGTTGCGGAAGCAGTTAGTTTGTTTAACAATATGCAACTGCAAGGTATCAAAGGAGATGAGCGAACGGTTGTTATCATGTTGCTGTTATGTGTGGACTTGGAAAATGGTTTGGCATATGGTAAAAGCTTACACGCCTATGCGCTTAAAAATTGGAAGGAGGGGAACACACATCTTGAAAATGCGTTGTTGAGTTTGTATGCAGACTTGAATTGTCTTGAAGAAGTCATGAAGGTCTTTATTGAGATCAGAGATGCAGATGTGATTTCATGGAACATTTTGATCTCTGCTTTAGCCCGTAAAGAATTGAGGGTTGAAGCGTGGGAAATCTTTAGGTGGATGCAAGAGTCGGATATCAAACCTAATTCTCACACGATAGTTTCTATTCTAGCTGCTTTCAAAAACAGGCCATTTCTGAATATTGTCAGGTCCATTCATGGTTATGTGGTGAAACATGGTATCAAAGTAGACTCATCTTTGAACACTGCAATGACAGAAATGTATATAAACTGCAGTGATGAAGCAACAGCTATGAGTTTATTTGAGAGCTTGGATTTTAAAGACTTGATCTCGTGGAACTCCTTGATTACCAGCTATGTTAAAAACAACCAAGCCGATAAAGCTCTGCTGCTTTTCGACCGTATGATCTCAGAAGTAGAACCCAACTCAGTGACAATCATAAATGTTCTCACGTCGTGCACCCATATAGCCAATCTTCCTCAAGGCCGATGTTTACATGCCTATGCCACACGAAAGGAGTGGTTGGGTTTTGACTTGCCTCTTTCTAATGCTTTTGTATCCATGTATGTGAGATGTGGTTGTATGCAGTATGCTGAAAAGATTTTTCATTCTTTATCGAGGAAAAATATTGTCTCTTGGAATGCCATCATTAGTGGTTACGGTATGCATGGGCGTGGACACGATGCTATGCTTGCCTTCTCACAAATGCTAGAAGATGGTTTTAAACCAAATGAGATAACTTTTGTATCCGCTTTATCTGCTTGTAGCCATTCCGGTTTGATAGAGGAAGGCTTGCAGCTATTTGAATCCATGGTTCAGGATTTTTCCATAGCCCCTGAAGTTGTCCACTATGCTTGCATGGTTGATATGCTTGCTCGTGGAGGGTGCTTAGATGAAGCCAAAGATGTAATTGATACGATGCCCATGGCACCTGATGCATCTGTTTGGAGAGCTCTCCTTGGTGGTTGTCGAGTATATGGTGAAGTCAAGCTAGCTGAAAGCATCTCTGAAAAGCTTGTCGAATTGGAACCCACAAATGCTGGAAACTATGTTCTGTTGTCTAATATCTACGCTGCAGCTGGTCTTTGGTCAGAGGTCAAGAAACTGAGAACATGGCTTGAGAAGAATGGTTTGAAGAAACCTCCCGGTAAAAGCTGGATTATTGTTCGAAGTGAAGTTCACTGTTTCACAGCAGGAGATAAGTCACACCAGCAATCTGGGGAAATTTATAGAAACTTGAGTTCTTTGGTTTCTTTGGCTAAGGGAACCGGATATGTTCCTGATCTGCGATGGGTTCTCCACGATGAAGATGATGAGAAAAAAATGAAAAGGCTTCTCAGTCACAGTGAGAAGCTTGCTATTGCATTTGGATTGATCAATGTGGCTAGTGGAAGCCCGATAATGGTAACAAAGAACCTGAGGATTTGTGGCGATTGCCATGAATTTAGTAAACATATCTCTATACTATCTCAGAGAGAAATAGTTATCAGGGATGGGAGCCGTTTCCACCATTTCGTAAATGGATTCTGCTCATGCAAGGACTACTGGTGAGCCCCACTTGCTCGTGATGAGATAAACTGAGCCCAATAAAGTGGAAGGCTTTACATGTTAGCGCTGTGTAAACACTCAGGTATATGCTGTATCTGAATAGTAACTTTATTTTGTTCATTCATTTAACAATAACCAGTGATAAATTCTATTTGGGAGGAGGAGGAGTACCCTGACTTGTTAGTTTTATCAAAAAGGAGGAATACACTGACTTGTTAGTTTTATCAAAACTCTCATGCATACATCAAGCCACACCAACTCACACGGCAGGCCTATTCCACTAACACAGCTCTAAGCCCCTTTCTAATCTCACTCAATTAATAAATCCTCCTCTCACTAATATTTAATCCTTGTCCTCCTCATCAGAGACAATCTTGTGCTTCTTCCACTTGTAAGCGTGTTCCACAATCTTGAGATTTGAGGCTTGCAATTCTTCAGGGAAAAGGTAGTCAATATACTCCTCGTACCATGATTCATAATTTAGCAGATTTTTCCTAACCTCCTCCTCCTCGTACTGAAACCTTTTCTTCCCAACAATTTCTTCTTATACAAATCCTCAGCATGTCCCTTTGTTATAACTTATATGATCAAGAGCAAATTTATAAATGCACCTCGCCCTCTCCGTCTCCTTACATTTCTCCTCAAATTCCACAAATGCCACAAACAAAACCTCCGCCTCTTCATCATCAGCCAACTTATGAACTGCCCTTTCATAACAATTCCTTGCCCTAGCAATCCCCCATTCTTCATCTCAAACTTAGCAAACCTTATCCAAGCACTCACTTTCGGCTGACACTGAACATATCTTTCAAAAATTCCCTTGCTCTGCTCAATTTCGTTATACCGTAGCTCAAACTTAATACTCCATATGAAAGCCACGCTTGCTGATCACGCTCCCTATTCATCCACCTTTCATAAATTTGCCTAGCTAGCACCTGCAACATTGCCTAGCATCTCCTCCATATGAATATACTTATACCACAACTGATCAACCCTGGGCAACATCATAACCGCCGAATCCCAAACATTTCTTGCATGATCTATAAATTTATTCTTCATCTCCACATCTGCGTACTTCAACCACATTGTATGATCTCGATAATTAACGTTCAACGCCCCTTTCCAAATGGACCTTGCTCGGTTGAAATCCTCCTGCAACTCCTCCCATTTCACCCAAATGTTCCATCTGCCTCTCCAAATTAGGAAATATAATATTAGTTAATTATTAAGTAGTAAATAATAAAAACTATTAAACAAATAATAATTCTAATTAGATTGGGTTTGATTTAACAACTTTGCCAAGTTGACAACTTTTGCTACAATTTTTGTTACAACTAAGCCTTAACAATAATTATCCTGTTCATAGGATGGTATGTTTCTAGTACGCTGAATATAGTAACTCTCGTGAGATGCTACCAGCTAAAGGCTTAAACAAAAAAATAAAAACAAAAATTATATATATATATATATATATATATATATATATAAAAAAAAACCCTCCATCATTAGAATTTAGAAGCAGCTAACCAAAGAGAAATAGCTAGCAAAACAGAAGATGCCAGGGCAAGTTATCAAATAACAATGTTAACTAAACCCAAAATAATACTAATATAGTAATTATTAGTATTGTGTATGTAAACAATCACCAACTTGACAAGATCGAAACCAAGAAGTAATGATGAAGATGACTATGCACTGAAGGAGGTATTGCTGCTGCTGCTATGAACAAGGACGAAGGTAACGAGTGGCAATGATATAGATGCCGAGAGAATACACAAACTTGGGGCTTAATATTATATCTTGCTCTTATTAATCAACTTCAATATCATCATAGCATATTTATAGTACCTAGCCAACTAGGCTAATCCATACCTACCAATTAAGGATTGGGCTAAACTAATCTAATCCTTTTATAATAAGGATTGATCATTTAATTATTCAACTATAATAAACTAATAAATTTTTTTAACTAGGCCCAAACTAATTAATTAACTTAGTCTTAGCGGACTTGGTTTAGGGCCCAACAAACAATGAAGCAGTAGCAGCACCGTATAAGGCAGTCCACAGCACGGCAAGATCTTCATGCCATGAAATTTCCGTTTCACATAATATAACAACATTTCCAACCACTGGTTTCAAACAAAGCCACTCTACCACTAGTCAACCTCTGTTATCTACTTGTGATGCACCTCGATTTTCCATTAGTGTGCTAGAGAAATACTCCACGACCTTCATCCATAGCTCCATACCTTAGGTGCCCGATTTCTTTACAAAAAAAATTGGGGCAAAAAATGACTTAAAAGGCTAATAGCGGGGTTTATGAAATGATGGGCCAAGCCCAAAAACATGTCTAAGTGGGCCAGGACACAGGTTAGGGCCAGACCCAAAGAAGCAGGTCCGAGCAGGAGCCAAGTACTAGCGGGCAGAATCTCTGCCCGAGTAGGACCAGGAGCATGCGGGCAGGGATAGCACGGCAATGAGCAAGACTCGACATCGCCCACGATACATGCGTGGCCCACATGTCCTATCCTCATTTGTGTTAATTTTGGTGTTTGGGGTTTAGATTGCCAGACCACCACCGGAGGTGGTGGCCGGATGTTGAAAACGAACGGAGAGGAACAATTATATTGGATGGAAGAGAGAGAGAGAGAGAGAGAGAGAGAGAGAGAGAGAGAGAGAGAGAGAGAGAGAGAGAGAGAGAGAGAGAATGGTAGTTAAAAGAAGAGAGAGAGTAAAAATGTTATTAATCTTCTTACTGTTCCCTATTACAAACATATATTTATACTATTACAAACAAACTAAATGTAAACAAATCAAATGCAAATGGGCCTAGCCACTTGGGCCTAATAGATATACAATCTTTAACACTCTCCCTCAACTCGTGCACACAATTTTTGTGAAGAGTATGAGTTGGAGAGATGCAATCAAATCGGGCTCTTGGGCCTAATAGAGATAAATCTTCGACACGAAGACAAGCAGGTTGTGCGGAGCCTAAAAACCGGATCACCCCGAACAACTGTAGAAGTAGATAATGTTGAGAAGCCCAAACGGGAGCCAATCCCCAAAAAGTTCACTCAATAATTGGCAGATAGAAGATGAAAGAGAAGCTCAAACTGAACTTTTTGTCCTCAAAAACACCTTCTTAATCCAAGTGTTTAAAAGGGTAGTGCTATTCCTACCCCCAAAATTACTTAGTCTACCCATTTACTAAGTCTACCCCCCCTTCAAATATTATACCTCCTATATTACTAAGTATACCCCCATTTTTTTCCTATTTTACCCTTTAACAACCCATTTTTTTCCAATTCAACTTCAACCCATCTCTTTCTCTTCTTTCCCCCTCTTCATCTGTTTCTCTTCTTTCCCCTTCTCCAGTTCCTTCTTCTCTCCACCCCTGCCCCTCTCCCTCTCCCCCTCCTACTCTTACTCCTACTACTCTGCTCCCTCCCCACTCAAAGCCAGATTGATTACGGATGATAAAAAAATAAAAAAGCCATTTCCAATCAACAAGAAAGAAAAGAAACCTCAACTTGCTCTCTAGTGGAATTAAATATAGGAACATTAAAAATGGGACTATAGTGATTTTGACATCCAACAAATATTCAATTCATTTATATTTTTCTTTTTACGGTAAGCAAATTAAATACTCTCGCTAATAATGGAGAGAAATATTCAACCCATTTTTATTGCTTTCTTGAAACACACATTTTGGTTAAAATTTTTAATAATTTTTTGAATTTTTTTGAGGAAACTGCGTAGTGTGCGGCACCCCCCTGCCGCACACCCTAAGGAATGTGCGGCACTGGTCCGCCGCACATACCTTAGGGCGTGCGGCTGTCCGCCGCACATACCTTAGGGCGTGCGGCCGGGGGTGCCGCACAGTATCTTAGAATTTTTAAAAATTTTAAGGGTAATATAGTCTTTTAAAATTATGGCAATTTTGTAATAATGGTAGGGGGTATACTCAGCAAAACGGGGGGGTGGGAATAGCACTACCCTGTTTAAAAGTGTGGATCGAATACCGTCCACATAGAAATATGTCAACCAAATAATTATTTTACTTTGGTAAACAAAGGAGTTTCAGCAAATATTTTTGAACTCATATTTGAGTGACTCATCCGACTCGGTGAGTCAACTCAAGGTAACTAATTCTTCAACCGTGACAACTCGGTGACTCAAAAAAACAAAATTCAGAATTGAAGAGAACCCGTGCTCTCAAAATGACTCTCCTGACTCCAAGAGAGTTCACAAGTACACCATCATAGTTTAGCCTTCAGCAAGCCCAAAAGGAACACCACACAACTCACACAGGATTTAAATCAAACAGTTGGTGTGCATCACCAAGCACTCCCAAACTTACTATTGTCTAATAGTTGACAAAATGGAGATACAATGTCGAACATGGGGAGATAACCCAACATGTAAATGAAAGGAAAATGCAATATACTTTCAACCAAATTACTCCATTCGAGAAGGGAAGGTCGGATTGATTGAAGAATCTCGTGACCGTTATTATTATTATTTTTGAAACAGTGAGGCTGTAGGAGAGGCCGTTGCCGGCCTTCAAAGCAGTCTTGGCTTGGACGGAATCCGTAATTCTGGAGCCGTACATAGGAAGGAGCATCTCAATTGAAGCGTCGGAACGAGAGGCAGTTACTTGAGAAGTTTAGAGTTTCACAAATCCTATATTAAAATGGGAATTGACACGGACCATCTGCAAATTGCTAAGATTAGCCATGAACTAATGCTGTCGAGAGGCCAAAAAACAAACAGTGATCCATCTCCAGACATGGCCATTAGAGGCATAACTGTTGACCCAAAAATTATAAATAAACACCATCACAGATCCCCAAATATCTCGCAGCCCTCTTAGAAACCAACAGTCAAACAGTTGGTGGGCGCAAAAGAATTCCAATACTGTGAACCTTCCCAATCAAACCCGCGATATCACAGGTCATATAAAAAAAAATTTGACAGATTTTGGGTTGCGAAAGCAAATTTTGCTGTTGGAACTGCTGACTCGTGGTGAATGTCCATCGGAAAACGACTTCTTTAAAATCCATTCGACAGATTTTGTGATTTGCGGAAGCGAATTTTCGAAGAACAACACTGAGATTGGATTAACCACGTCTGATACCATGTTAATTTTGGTGTTTGGGGTTTAGATTGCCGGACCACCACCGGGTGGTGGCCGGATGTTGAAAACGGACAGAGAGGACACTTATATTGGATGGAAAAGAGAGAGAGAGAGAGAGAGAGAGAGAGAGAGAGAGAGAGAGAGAGAGAGAGAGAGAGAGAGTAGCAGTTAAATGAAGAGAGAGAGTAAAAATGTTATTAATCTTCTTACTGTTCCTTATTACAAACATATATTTATACTATTACAAACAAACCAAATGTAAACAAATCAAATGCAAATGGGCCTCTAGGGCCTAGTCACTTGAGCCTAATAGAGATACAATCTTTAACAGGTTGGATGTGCCATGCGGTTACAGCCATTACTATCGGTGGTTATGCCCGCCATTACTCCACGGGTCGAGGGCATTAAACGCACACACTATATAAATCCCTAGGCAAGATGAGCCAAGGTACGCATACCTACACAAGCAAAAACACTCTGTCAAGTTCAATTCACCTAGCGCTTTTGTTGTGTCTTGAAAGGTTACCCAAGCCCAGATATCCAAACACTGCAACCGGATTTAGCCCATTCTATTCTGTGCAACATCATGAGAATCTCGGAAGAAACTAATCTTCTCATCATGGTCATTGATGTGGTTTATATGGAATCGGGCATCAAAAAACTGCAACTCACCACTTGTTCAAAACTCAGTATACATAACTACAAATGTATGCACACTTTTCGATAATTTTTTTAAATAGTCAATCGTAACGTAACTAATTTTCATAAAATTGATCGGTTCATAAAATATTCAAGTGCCAAGGCCAAACCAGCCTTCTTAACCTACCACTATATATGGTACCACCATTATCGTTTATATAAAATACGTCTTTCCTCTTGGCAGGCATGCACGTTAACTCTCATTTCAAACCCCCCCTAAGATTCTTTTATATGCCATGGAAAGAAGTAAATCAGCAGCACTAGTGTACTAGTGTGTCTGTTCAAGTTGTTACATAGGTTTTATTAACTTCCCCTTCGTAGAAAGAATGACTTGGCTCTCGAGATTGATCAACCGTTTGAAAATCCAAGAGCATCAACAACTGCCATATATACTTGTTCTTTAGATTACCTGCGCTACTATTAACGGAACTGTCAACTGATCGATCTCCTCAATGACATTCTATTAAGACTCCTCTTCAAATCAATCTCTATCTACAACTAGTGCGTGTTTGCAAATACTTATGGCTCACGCTTCTGTTAGATGATCCTTAATTTGCTAAATTACGTCTCTCAAGATTCTCGTGCATGGCTTTTGTTTCTTACTCTATCACATGAATCCTTTGAACGAGAAAGAATGTTGAGTGCAGTGGTGATATCGCTGACGTGTAGTGGATCACTATCCAACAACAATACAACAAATTCGCATCTTATTGATATGGAGAGTGATATTGCAAATAAGAATATTGCTGATATTTTGCATCGGTAGGTGATATACACATCGGTAGTATCACCGTTGCACTCAATATTTAACTCACCATGACCACCACTTGGCCATGATCCCATGTGGGTGCAACTACTTTCAGTGGCAAGTGCAATTTCTTTTATCACCACAGAAAAATAGAGTGTGACGGAGAGGTGAGGTGGAAAGGAATGTATTCATAATTAAAAATTCTTCAAATAATCTAAAATATCACGAAAAAGGAAGCAACAGAATTGATCTACAGATTTAATTTACAACAAACATTAAAGCGTTGTACTGTACAACCACCAATACATCGATAGTTGTACCGTAAAACACTTTAATGCTTGTTGTAAACCAAATTTGTAAATTAACTTTGTTGCTCTAATATTACTCCACAAAAAAGAAACAAATCTATTATGCAGAATGAAAGTTTTTCTCTTGAATTTAAATGATTTATACTCCCTTTGTCCCAAAAGACTTCTTCCTTTCTGTTTTTATCTGTTCATAAATGCTTGCACATTTTTTAAAAATTGGGGCAATTAATTATCTTTCTTTTCTACTAAACCCATGACTAATTTCAATAGTTAATTTCTTTATTACACATTAATAGACTAACAAATATATTTTTCTATAATTAATAGGGTCAGTATAAAAAATAGATTCAAATATTAATGATCTTTCTTAATTAGTGTAAAGAGTCAGACGAAACGGTCTTTTTGAGACTGAAAGAGTAATATTTTTGGTGCCAACCAACATAAATAGAGTGTTCATTATTTCTCATACTTATCTCATTTTCTGGAAAAGTCGGAAATTTGAATGTAACTCAACCACAGGACACGTGAATTAAGTGTGACTAACAACCAAAATTAGGGCTATATATATGTATAACTAGACCTAAATACCTTCATCAGTCGCAAACCCTAAACGCCTTTCCTAATTATATGTCCTCTGTGGCTTAAGCAGCATCAAAGATGGCTTCCTCAGAAGAAGAAGATGAAGACTGCAATCGTAAGTCTTTGCTTTCTATAGTTTAACTCCTTAGATCATAGTTATATAATAGAATGTTACCATATGATTAAAAAAAAAAACTTACATCTCTTTAGATTTAGTTATTTTACATCAAGATCTAAGTTTGTTTTGATAATTTCCAATAAGATCTGAGCTTCACTTAGATTTAAGCTCGTTTTAATCATTTGTCTTAGATCTAAGCAATCTTTATTCATTTTATTAAGATCTAAGCACTCTTTGGTTATTTGTTAATTATGATCCAAGCTGTACTTGATGATTTTGATAAGGGTCTAAGATCTTTTTAATGGTTTTGTTGGATTCGGTTTCTTCACTAATTTCACTTTTCTTTCCCAATTTGATTTATGTTTGGTTTAGAATGTTGGGTTTTAGTCTTTAATTTTTGCTGTAAAAGGAGGCCTTCCCAGATAAAGCTTTTGAGAAAAAAAAGCAAAAAAAAACTTGATCGAGCATTTTTATCAAGAAGCGATTTTTGTCTATTGGAGATTTCTATGTTTGCTACTGAATATTTTAAATAGATTGTGATGTAAATCAGTAAATGGCTTGGAGGGTGGATGACAGGATGAGACTTGACATTTGCTTTCCTTTATTCTTGTTCTACTCTTTTCCATAAATATATGTTGATATTGTGATGTTCATTTGTGAAGATATGTACGTGTGGCGAAAGACACGATCGTTGTTCATGACATTTCAATCACAGTGACGAAACAAGATTGGTAAGCTTTTTAATTTGATTATTATATCTTGTCTCGTTGAATTGATATATGAAGAATGCATGCCTACTTACGTCTCAATAAAAATTGTGGCATGTATTTTCTAGCGAGCACAACGTGGACGCACCATCCATCGAGATGAGTTCATGACTTGTACTAGATGCAATAAGAAGCGTTGTTGAGGGGTACAGAGCCTACCACGCCGTGGTAAGCGTTGTTTGAGGGGTGCAAAGCCTACCACGATGCTTTAACCAGAGCCATTCCAGCAAGCACAACGTGGACCCACTGTCCATGAGCCACTCCAGCGAGCACAACGTGGACCCACCATCCATGAGCCACACCAATGAGCACAACGTGGACCCACCGTCCATGAGCCACTCCAGCGAGCACAACGTGGACCCACCGTCCATGAGCCACTCCAACGAGCACAACGTGGACCCATCCATGAGGCACGCCAGTGAGCACAACATGGATATGTTCATGAGACAAACAAGCGAGCACAACATGGACCATCCATCCATCGAGACGAGCTCATGACATGTACCCGCACCATAGAGGGGTGCACAGTCAACCATGATGCTTTAACCAAAAGTCGAAGACCTAGTGATTCTTGAAGTAATAAATAGAGCCATTCCGGCGAGCACAACATGGACCCACCGTTCATCGAGACACGAAGACCTATATATTACCGTCCATCGAGACGCGAAGACCTATTTGTTGAAGTACTGGATAGAGCCAGTCCAGCGAGCACAACGTGCACCCCCGTCCATTGGTATGAGTTTATGACTTGTACCAGATAACCCACTATTCAGGGGTGCAAAGCCTACCATGATTCTTTACCAAAGCAGACTCGAAATGTCAAACATTTTTTGACATGGAGTAAATACACACATAAATATGCACATCTGCAACTCTGTTATTCTTAAGTATATGGAGTTGGTATGAATGATATTACGATTTCTCGATACAGATATAGAAAACCTTGCCACAACGAAGAAGAGAGAAAATGTCTACTGCACATAATTATCATGAATTGGCATGATGGTCTCAGTCTCAAACGCCTTAGTAGAAAGTATGTATATGCGTCACATTTAGACTTACTAGATAAGTGCACGTGCGCACGTGTTGCTAAAAATTTCTTGAAGTGTTTTGTTAGCTGCTTCATATTTTTGTTTATATTTAATTGCTGAGTTTTTTTTTTTTTTTGTGTAAATCTTTACAGAGTTATAAGACTTATAAATTATGTTGTTGTGTGTTTAGCTTTTTTTAGTACTTTGTTTTTCATTAGTTTAGAATGTATGTATTTATCATTGTATAACAACTTATTCCACACCTTTGTCTTTTTGTTGGTTATTTTTGTATCTCTTTTTTTTAATTGGTTTTTTTTTAAATATACGTTGGCTTGCTTATTTTTTGTTTCCCTGAAAAATATTCGTATCATATGAATATTTAATTTATATTTATTAAAACTATAATACTTATTTTTTATATAATCAAAATCAGTTAATAACCATCCTAAATAAAAAGAAAAATCAATACAATAAAGTTTCTATATACGAAAAAAACTACATATGTTTATGAAAATTGTCCTTTGCGAGACTTTAAAGCACATAACTCACGAGAATTAATGATATATACACACACACACACACACACACACATATATATATATATATATATATTTGTGTGTGTGTGTGTGTTTATATTTCTCATTTGTATCAAATTAATGAAATTTCATTTGCCCTAGGTCCCTTTTTCTTTCCACTTGGGTGACTCTTACCACATTCTAGACTTAAACGAAAATTAGCCCCAATGCAACTACCAAATCTCAATTTGCACACCAGATCAAAAATTGTGTCAAATTCATACACCATGTTACATTTTACCCCCTAGTTGCGACGGACGTTACAAATTTGACATTAAGTTGACACTTGAGAGTCAAATGAGGGGCATTTTGGTCATTTGTATCGGGGTACAAAAAGTGAGATTTGATGCATTATTTTTTAAATAAAACTTTCTTTCTTTCATTTCAAATGGAAATATATATTATTTAAAAATTAAAAAAAAAAGAATTTGTGTCTATAATTTTCTGTTTTGCTTTTTCATCTTTTGTTTTTTTGTTTTAATTTTCCCCCTTCTTTCTCCTTTAATCAAAGTTACGTCATTTCTTTTTCTTTTTAATCTTTCATCATGTCTGGTTCTAACTTTCCTCTTCTTCCTGGGTAACAAAACAAAGTTACATGGAAACCTAACGTCGGCGTCAAGATTAACGAAATCATACTATCTCTCTCTCTCTAACCCAATCCAAACACTAAATCTTGGAAAAATCTTGAATTCAAATCGAATGTGAACAAAACTGTACAAGCCTTAATGTCGGAGTCCAAAATGGTTGACGAAGCACTTGAGACCATTGACAATTGGTTCAATTATCGATTGTATTCACTTGGTTCCACAATATTTTTTTAAAAATCTTTTGTGGGGTCTTATCGCGAGATCTAATCAATCTTGCTGGAGACATGAGAATGAATCTAATGATTTAACTGGTTGTGTAGACATCCGGAAAAACTCACCGATTGTTTCCAAGTTCGAGGATAGCCGAGAGGAGGAACATAATCGTCGCTGGAGAAGACAGAACCCCGTGGTGTATAATAAGAATGGGTATTAAAATGATCAAAATGCCTCTCATGCGTCAACTTAATGTCATATTTGTAACGTCCGTTGCATTTGGGGGGCAAAATGGGACAAAATGTAACATGATGTAACTTTGACACATTTTTTGATCTGGGTGGAAATTTGGATTTGGTGGTTACATTAGGGGGACTAATTTTCGTTTGACTTAGTTTTAATTATAAGAAACTAAGGTGAGATTTGGTAGATATTTTAGAAAAAATTTGTATTTTGGCCTAATTTTTATTGGGCTAAAATACGATTAGTTCTCGGAAGTATCCACTAAATCACTCCTTGCATCTCAACTTACAAAGTGTCTTTTTTATACACAATCTTGTTATTTGCCCCACTTTGTCCCCTCCCGTCTATGAGTGTTAAAAATAGGGTAAAAACTTAGAAAAAATCGTCTTACGGGTATTTTCTGTAAGACGGATTTCCCTGACTCGACCCACCGTGTATTAGTTGACTGAGCTGTGAGAGAGTGGTGCTCCGTATTATGAATTAGGATCTGTAAGACGGTCTCACAGGAGACCTACTTTATAATTATAGTAATGGAAAATGACATGTTCATGTCACATGAAGTGTGATTTGATTATTTTGCTTGGGGTACAACGTGAGATGTGATTATAATTTTATCATTTTGTTAACCATTTTATATTGAGATAAGTTTTTAATTAAAATAATAAAAACCTTTCAATAATCCAAAAATAATTAAAATTTGTCCCATATTTATTTTTAAAGTTAAAAAAATGTAATATACTCCCAAAAATAAAATTTAAATTTTATTTATTTACTCACTTTCTTCCATCAACCTCATCGTTCATAGACCTACCACCATTACCACCACTAAATGTCACCTTGCATCTTAACCTACAAAGTGTCTCAATTTTATACAAAATGTTGTTATTTGTCCAACTTTGCCCCTTGCCGTCCATAGGTGTTAAAAATAGGGTAAAAACTTAGAAAATACCGTCTTATGGGTATTTCTGTAAGATGGATCTCCCTGATTCGACCCACCGTGTGTTGATGAGCTGAGCTATGAGAGAGTGTGGCTCCGTCTTAAAAATTAGGATCCGTAAGACGGTTTCACAGAAGAGATACTCTAAAAATAGTAATCGAAAATGGCATGTGCATGTCACATGAGGATTGATTTGGTCATTTTTCTTGGGGTGCAAAGTGAGATTTGATTATAATTTTATCATTTAGTAAACCATTTTATATTTAAGATAAGTTTTAGTTAAAAATAATAAATAATCGTTTCAATAATCCAAAATTAATTAAAATTTGTCTCATATTTATTTTTAAAGTAAAAAAAAATGCAATACTCCCAAAATTAAAATTCAGATTTTAAATAATTTCGTTTCTTATCCCTCACTTTCTTCCATTAACCACGTTGTACATAGACCCACTACCACCCGCATCACCACATCTATCATCTCAAATTTTACCATTAATCCAAAATCAATTTTTGATTTGATTTTATTAATTTTTTTCTTATTCCTTACTCCTTCCTTCGAATTAACCCATACACAAAATCCATCATTTATAGACCTACCACCACCATAACCTTTTCACTATTTACAAATGCAAATTTAATTGTTTGAATATTAAAATTTTGAAATTTTAAATTCAAACTCATAAGAAGATTTGAAATTTAAAGATTTGGAGATCAATCAATACCGTATTTTACCTAAACCATCACTGTCATCCCTAAAATCACCGCGACCATGCACCACCCCTAACCACCGCCACCATCATCATGGCCATCGCCGCCACATCCATCACCACCACCAAGATATGCGCTTACCTTGCCTTGCTCAAATGAAAAAATAAAATCTCTTTAGCTTATGTTCAGTCACACTTCTTTCTTCGAATGTCTCTCTCTTCTTGTTTGCTTTCCTCCTTCGGTGTCAGATCGCTAAGAAATGAGAGAATTTAACTTTGAGATGAGACTACTTGAAATGATGTCAGTAGGTGACAATCTCTTTCTATCAAAGGAAGTTGCTAGAAGAAAAGAAAGTCGATAGTCATGGGAGGGGAATAAAGTGATTCTCTCATCTATCTCGGGTCCTATGGAAATTAATGTGTAAGCAAGTGAAGACCAAAAGAGGTTAGGGGTTTGAAACCCAATTAAGAAAAAGAGTAAAATATATAGATTGATTTAGGGTTTGGAGCCCAGTTATTTGTGGTTGGTGGCGGTGATTTTGATAGCGGTGGTTACTTAGCTAGGAATGAAGAGTGAAGAAATTTTTTTGTAATTAAATAAAAAATAAAAAAATAAATTTATAATAATATAAATACTAAAATAGGTTAAAGTGAATTAGCCCAAAATTTCACTTTGTACCTAGATCCAAGTGACTAAAATAGCCCTCATGTGACATGCACATGTCAAATACTACTATTTCTAACGCCCATAAGACAAAAGGGTTAATTGGGACAGATGGTAACACCGTGTATGAAAGTTGGACACTTGGGGTGCATAGTGGGATTTGGTGGATACATTAGGGTGAAAATCATATTTTGGTCTTTTTATAGTTGAACGATATATTCTAACTTTGCAAATAATTAATACTATGAAGTTATTTCATTTTTAAAAAAAAGATTGAGATGAAAGTTGTTGCTACATTACTGCCAATTTTATATGAATGTTTAAGTCAATTCTCGTGCATTAAAAATTTTTGAGTTAGCTTTCACGGTGTCTACAACTCGATAAACCAACTTGCAGTGAAAAATGCGTTTTTTCATTGTTGTTGGAGACTTCCCTTATGACGTTTTAGAATTTAATTTGTGACTCATGTTAGGAAGTGGAAATAATGATTTGATTGGGGGATTTTAAAATGCTTGTTTTTAATTGACTTATGAATAAGAGCGAACAAATTCAAAGTAAAAAACATGTGGTTCATTAAATTTTAATTCTATTTCTTTTGGGATAATTTATTTTGCAATCTAGCAAAGAGTGTGTAGATATTCATAGTAATGATTAATTTGAAAAAAATATTAATAACTCATTATTTATTTATTTTTAAAAGGTTTTATTTTCATATTACAAAATAAAAAATTGCCAAAGATAACATATATATTTATTTTAACGTTATTACGTAACATAAGACTGTCTATACATTTTTGAACGTAGGAGGGTCTATTCGAAATTTCTAGAACTTAACAGATAGTGAAATTCCTAACAAAAATTACTTAGTTAACTAAATAGAGATTTTTTAGTACGATGAATAATTTAGGGACCAATATGATAGTCTTTAAGGCTATTTGTATTAATCTGAAAATCTAAAGGAGTAAACTTTATATTTTAGCATGCTTTTCCAACAAAACGTATGGATTCATCAACTGGGTTCTCCAACTTTCTTTATCTTCTTGAAATTATAGCACATTTTCTTAACACAATCATCTCAACTTGTTCACTCGTAATTACCAAACACGTTACTGATTTGCTAAATATCTCAAAATTCACCAATAAATCTATTATTATACTTATTTTCATATATTTCTAATAATGTGTTCCCAAACATATATATTTAGAAAAGTAAAACTATATTATTTTTTAGATTCTAATAAAGTTTTGGTCTCTCAACTTATTAAGGGTATTTTTGTTATATTAAAAAATATTGAACGACATTTGTAACGGTAGTGGTAGGAGGCTAAGGGAATCTCACAAAAAAAATCAACATATGAGACAAAATGAATAAAATTAAAAAAAGGTAGGACTTAACTTAAAGTTAGATACAAGTGGGGGGTCCAAATTTTATTTAATTCCTTATGAAATTGATTAGCTTATAACAAATTTACTTGTTTGGATTTAATTAATGGTGAGTAGTTTATTAAATTTAGGGCTATAACTTGTTTTGTCCTTAATTAAATGGTGGATGATTTATTAGGTGTAGGGTCAATTTTGTCCATCTATTAATTTTTGTAAGAAACACTTGACACTTTTATAGATAGGGAGATTATGTGTAGGAGTAGAGTTATAGTTCTTTCTAGTCACAAATTTGAAACTCATACGCCTTTGTGGAAACTGTATTATCCTTATAAACTTTTAAGAGTAGTAGTTGTGGTTGTGTATTGAGGAAGGTTGTTGTTCATTTCGTATCATATATATATATATATATATATATATATATATATATATATATATATAGCAGCCACGATTCAGACATGCATGTAATGAAAAAAGTAAATGCATGTGTCGGATTGATACTGATATGGAAAGTTGCAGACATCTAATGTAATGTGCTCCTGCGCGCAGCTTCTCGAAAATTGAATGAACCTACCCATGGCATGTATCTATAATGGAAGAATTATATATATATATATATATATATATATATCCGGCTCAATTCATTACTTTTTAAATTAACTTTTTAAATGAAACCTACCCATGGCATGTTAATTGACTACTGACTTCATAGAAAGATATAAAATGGTTCCGTTTAGTAACTTCCAACTTTCTTTTGACATGCATGCAGTGAAATTGTAATATTGTGTGGTAATTATTAATTTGTCAATTATATATGTATCACCAGTCCACCCAGCGCTAGTTAGCTGTATTGCCAATACTGCTCTATATATCCTTCCTCGTCACTATCTAGCATTCCCATTTAAATTTACTATAAAGATTGACCTTCCTTCATTATATATAATCTACTTAATTTAGATATCCAAATAGAATTACTTTATTTTTTCGACAATATATTAAGAACCCAAAACAAAATTACCAATAATATAATTAATTAGTAAGGATTTTGTTGATCATTGAATGGCCGGTATCCTATATATAGATGCTTGTCTTTTACATGAAAATTATAAGCTTTTGGATCCAAAGACTTGCACGCACCATCGATCGATCGATCGAGTACAATACAACAAGCCTAAAGAGGTTGAAATTTCAGAACAACTAATTTGAATCAAGTGTCCGTAATATGCATTAGTTTGGGTTTAATGAGCTGAGTCCACGTAAGTGAAATAAGAATGAATGACAGCCACAATATCAGAGGTTTAATGTATCAATTCTTAGCAAATATTAATGACAATCCCATTACCTGAAAAGAGTAGTGTTAGCCGCCGCTGTTGGCACTGTTTGATTGATTGTCACCTAACATACTCACGGTAAAGTTATTTATACGACTATCACGCCCGATAATCTTATATGATGATCATTCCGCGCGTGGTGTCACATTCCTCTCACCTTTGGACATATGGTAGCATCTTCAACTCAAAATAAACTGAACCCTTAACTCTAGGGGCAGGGGGCCGGTGGTCATACGGTTGTTTAAGTGTTGTTATCTAATCTGTTCCAATCCTAACTGTCTGCTGAAAATTATGTCCAGAGGCACGGGCAAGTAAGTGCTTGTCTTTCCAGAGTTTTTTTTTTGCCTTTCTTACTCGTACAATCTTTTTAGTTTAATCCCTACAATAATAGAACTCGGAGATGTGATTGAGTAATTAGATATACGTTCTTTTTTTAGTCATTTATGTAAGTTAAGCATATTGGTAATTCGGTTAAGATCCAATTAGTCTCTAATCATTTCGCAAAAGATCCAACGTTCCATCCAATAATTCAATTGAGATCTAGGTTTTACTTTAAGATCTAAGTTGTTTTTGATGATTTCTTTATTTGATTAAGTTTCCATTTATAAATGATTGGGTTTATCCGATTAAATGTTGATACTTATAGTGCCCAACATTCAACTGCTTGATTGTGAATTATTCTTCTAATCTTCTTGATCGATTACGAGATTGATGTAAACTATGTTATTGCCAAAACAAGCAATTTCCCTTTAACGGAGTATCTTCTTTCCCTTGCGGATTGATCCATATTCTATGGTATCATGCCTTGGTTTAGTTTCTTTAACGTTATTCATAGGGACTTTCCGGTGCTTGTTTGCGATCCACTTACTCGCGACTATATTATCATTCAAGAGCCCAAGGCAAAAAGGTGAAACATATAAATCTTTTCGTTATATTGGGTTTGGCTTCAACTCCTAGTAGTTATAAATGGTTAGCAACTTAGCATGCCGTCATCATCGACCTAGTATAAATTGCTCAACAGAGCCCGTGGTATACAAATTGGTCATACCGTCAAAGACTTGGAACATATCGACATATTGTGGGATGAATGGAAACACTTATTCCACACTCAGCCGATTTAATAATGGTGATTTTTTCGAATGAGGTACTTTATTGAGCGTTTCATGGCTACAAAACCGTTTGTTCAACTTTGACAAGGAAAAATATGCAACTCTTCCACGACTTCTAATATGTGATTATAGTGGCATCTTGACGGACCCTTACCCAAGTGTTAGAGAATTGTCTTTGTTATGCTAATGCTTTTTTGATAATCCAGGAATTAAGATATTGAGTTTCAAGTGTATAAACATGGACAATGGATGCAAAGATTTCATGATAATGCAACGGCGTACTTATTAACAAAGACAGGTTTCGACCGATAAAACATCTCAAGGGTGGAAAGATATTGATGCTACAATACGAAAGGAAACTTTTGGTTTTTAATCCAGTTCAGAAATCAATAGAATATGTGAAAATTCCAATTAAGTAGTATTAAACTCGAGTCTAATAATAAACTATTGACGTATACTTAAGTGATAGCCATAGATTGCACTATCAGCAGAAAAATTCACGATACTCAACAACATCATTAAGTTCAGTGAAAGAATTACTTACCAGTGATTTGGAAGTGCCAGTCGTGGACGAGTAAACCTTGATTTGAAACTTGTATTTGTAGGCATGATTTTTCCACAAAAGTACCATTTTGTAATGAGGCGATTGAGAAGGATCATAAGCTACAGTCTTATTAACATATGTCCCATAGCCTTCATATGCTCCTCACTCAGAGAATGCATGAATTGACTAATAATACTAAGAAATTATGCAAGATCAGGCCTAGTATGTGCCAGCTACATCAATCGTCCCACAAGCCTTTGATATCTCGTACGTATTACTTGGTTTGCAAGCTAACATGCCAACCTCTCACAGTAAGTCCAATGTATATTTACATTGTGACAAGAATATACCTTACTTAGATTGTAGTACTTTGATTCCCAGAAAATACTTCAAAGGTCCAAGATCTTTTCATTTCAAACTCTTTTGAGAGACAAGTCTGCAGGGCTATTCTTTCGGTAGTATCATTTCCTGTCACAATCATGTCATCAACAGTATATAATAAGTACAGTGATCTTCCCTTCATTATGTTTTATGAAGAGAGTGTGATCTAAATTGCTTTGCCAATGTCCAAATGCCTTCATTGAACTTGTAAACCCTGCCGAACCACGCTCTTGGTGATTGTTTTAAACAATACAATGATTTCTTTAGTTTACAAACGTTTTTACTTCCTTCAATCTGCAACTCGCATCCTGGAGGTAATTCCATGTATACTTCATCTCGAAGATTTCCATGGAGGAATGCATTTTTTACATCAAATTGATGTATTGGTCAGTCAAGATTTGCAGCTAAAGACAAGAGTATACGTACTGTATTTATTTTGGCAACTGGTGCAAAAGTCTCTGCATAATCGATCCTGATCACGCCAAAAAGTGTTCTGGTGATCTGTCAAAGTCCACGTATGCAGCTAGAACGTTGGTAGGATGCCCCGGCTATCAATAGACACAAGTGTGTATGGAACTTGTCCTCCGGTAGATACCTGAGATGAAAAGGAAGCACCGTTAGGGAGCTGGACGTTGGTCCAGCTAAAGCCCTCCGGTGAGAGAATCAGTATATTGGTAAGGTTTATGGTCTCCGGTAAGGATTCAGGCTGCTCTTGGAGAGTAAATGCACTGAATGCTTTGGAGACTTAGTAGTTGTGTGTGTTTAATTTGAACTTAGGTCATAAATGAAGGCAATCACCTTGTATTTATACTGGAAGAATGTTGGTTTGGGATAAGTGGGCTTGCCAAGTGTCAACCTAGGACAGGTGGTCACATGTCCATTTATGGCAGCCGCAATCTGCATTGATGAGCTTTAAAGGAGAAGTGACCTGCATTGATGTTGTGGATAGAACTTTACTGGAGGGTGTGTAGATCTTCTAGAAGCAGCTTTACTTAGAAGGAAAGTCACTCCTTTATCCAATGAGAAGCTGGTTTGTGGCCCTAGGATGACGTAATAGCAGGTAAGCATTGAATGTAGCAGCTTTTGTTGACTATCTTCACATTCCCGGGGTGGAGACCTTGAGGTCTCGGA
Organism: Platycodon grandiflorus; assembly: GCA_016624345.1. Taxonomy (NCBI): domain Eukaryota; kingdom Viridiplantae; phylum Streptophyta; class Magnoliopsida; order Asterales; family Campanulaceae; genus Platycodon; species Platycodon grandiflorus. The sequence continues at coordinate 48,062,281 of CM028366.1, read as the reverse complement.
GTTGGTAGCCCGGGTTTCAGACTTCGCGGGCTCTCCGGGCCGATGTATTAGACGCTCTTAGTTACCCCGAGCTCCTTTGAGGAGGTCGGGATAAGGTGATGGAAAGACACGCCCGGGATCCAAGCTGTAGGTGTAGCTCGGGACTGAGGTGACAGTCGGCCTACGCGTTCCAGCTAAGCATGGCCACGTGTTCCGCTTGTGCCACGTGGAAAGAAAATATTTTAGTAGCTTCAGATCCCATATGTTTCACTACTGGAAAACACGTCTTTACTGTCGGAGAATTCCGACAGTAATTCAAAAATTTCGACAGTAATTACGAATTTACTGTCGGAAACGCTCCGACAGATTCCGACAGTAAACCTTCGACGGTAATTATATTCCGACAAGTCTGACAACGGTCAGAGATAATTCGTCGAATATCCGACGCAATTACTGTCAGATATTACTGTTGGATATTCCGACAGTAATTACTGTCGGATCCTCCGACGCATTATCGTCGATATTACTGTTGGATATTCGACGGTAATCGTCGAGCGTCCGACATGTCGACACTGAACATGGCGGATGTACCGTCGAAACTCGGACAAGAATTGTCGGATATTCCGTCAGTAAACAATTATTAAAATAGTATTTTAATTACTGTCGGAACTTCCGACAGTAATTTCTAATTAAAATAAAAAAAATAAAATTTTAAATTTAAAAATTTGTTATTTTTGCACCTGATATAACAATTATATATACACAAATCACACACACACCACACTGCAACAAAACTAATTCAACAACTAAAGCATAAACTAAATTAAAATTAATATATATACAAATTAAAATATTAATACAAGTACTAAAATAAATGTGTCTCTTGTGGAGGGGGTCAAATATATTACGCCTAGTAGGCCGCGCCCATAACCGGTCGTCGCAGTGTTTAGGCCGCCGCCGTCGCCGCGTCGCTCTCGCGTCTGCTGCGCCTCGTGCTCCTGCTCCGCTGCCGCTGTGCGTCTCTTGCACCTCCTCGGCCGCGCGCATTCGGCTTTCGCCGCAACACCGCCGAGAGTGCGTCTTCTCGAGCGGGGCACGCTCGGTAGCCGACCGGTTCCGAGGACCGAAGACGTGGTCGCCGAGGAAGAAGTCGATCCGCCTAGTCTAAGCGCGGCGCCGTGGTCACCAAAGCCGTAGAGGCGATCTCCTCTTCTTCCTTGACTCCAGTGACCGAATGCCAAATGTCGGAGACAAATGGCGTCTGCACCTCGGGGTCGTCCGGATAAGCCCTCGGCGACTGCGTGGACATAGAGTCCTTATAGGCTCTCGTGTCACAAAAACATAAAAATATTAATATTAACATTTACCATTAACTAATAAACAAAATAGAATTAAAATATTTTAAGTAATACTTACAAATGCTCTCTCGTCTCATCGACAAAGACAAGGCGAATCGGCACCGGGAGGAGCAGGAGTGGTGTGGGTCGCAAAAATAAATCGGTCATCGGTACTCGGTACCGTAGTATTGATTCTACAAATATAATGAATTAAAATTAGCAAAGAACACATATTAAGCTATAACACGATCAACTTATAAGAAAACAATAAAAACAAACCTATATATACACTCAAACCCTACTAAGACAACCTATTTGAACTCAATTCATTCTCATAACAACCTATTAAGACTCAAATCGTTATAAAATAGTCTATTGACCTTCAAACCCCTTCTAAAACAACTTATTTACACTCAGAACCTTCGAAAACAACCTATTTGCACTCAAACCCTTCTAAAGCAACCTATTTAAACTGAAAAACCCTTTCATAAAGGCTTTTGTACACTCAAACCCTTCTAAAATAACCTATTTACACTCAAACCCTTCTAAAACATTACATTTACACTCAAATCCCTTCTAAAACAACATATTTGCACTCGCCTGCTTTCAGCCATGGATTTCATAGCATCCACATGGCTACCCAACAAATCAATTTAAATCATAAGTAAAACAATAACATATAATATGTATGTTTTGAGGAATTCATAAAGGCCTATTTACACTCAAACCCTTCTAAAATAGCCTATTGACATTCAAACCCTTCTAAAACGACCTATTGACACTCAAACCCTTCTAAAACAGTACATTTACACCCAATCCCCTTCTAAAACAACCTAATTGTTACCTGTGTTGCTTTCACCATGGATTTCATAGCATCCACATGGCTACCCAACAAATCAATTTAAATCATAAGTAAAACAATAACATATAATATGTATGTTTTGAGGAATTCATAAAGGCCTATTTACACTCAAACCCTTCTAAAACAGCCTATTGACATTCAAACCCTTCTAAAATAGCCTATTGACACTCAGACCCTTCTAAAATAGCCTATTGACACTCAGACCCTTCTAAAACAGACATTTACACCCAATCCCCTTCTAAAACAACCTAATTGTTACGGTGTGCTTTCACCATGGATTTCATAGCATCCACATGGCTACCCAACAAATCAATTTAAAGCATAAGTAAAACAATAACATATAATATGTATGTTTTGATGAATTCATAAAGGCCTAATTTCACTCAAACCCTTCTAAAACTCTACATTTACACTCAAACCCTTATAAAACAACATATTTGCACCGATCGGTGCCTTCACCATGGATTTCATAGCATCCACATGGCTACCCAACAAAACAATTTAAAGCACCGCTAAAACAATTAAAGCATGTATTAATTAATTACAATACAACACATTAAAGTCCTTACCATGCGCAAGTGGTGCTCTGAGGTGTTGATCGACCCCGAGGTGTGCTTCCCCCTCCCCGTGCCGCTCACCTATTTGCCGTTGCGATCGGCAGCAGCTCTAGCGTCATCGGAATCCCAACCCTCGGTATACCTGTGAAAATGTTAAAATTGTTATAGAGATACAATATATACAAAATCTCTCATCTATTTAAGGAATGAAATTAAATCAAGTATATTATTATAATGTACTTATCGGCGCCAAACATCATCGATGAAATTTGGAGCCCTCACCCTCCTCTCATCCGCCTTCTTCATGCCGTAAATCCAGTCGCGGAACTTCTTCGCGCACAGAACCTAAACGCCTCGTGCGCCTCGGCGTCGAGTGCGCGGACCAACAATAATGGCGCAAGTTTAACCAATTTAAACATATTAATTATAAACTTTGATAGAAATTATTAAATTATTAAACATTAACATATTTTATATATCCTTAGAATCCTTACCCTAAAATCATCCCACCATCGGTCTCGGTCGCCGTAGGCACGCTAGTAATGTGGCGACTCTCGTGCCTCATCTGTCGAGAATACGTCCAAGGAAGCGGGTCGGATCGGGATACCCGCCCGCAAACCTGACAAATATATATTAAACAAATATATTATACAAATATGCAATTAACATGTAACCAATGTCGTACAAGCATTAAAATTTTAAAACTGAAATATTATTACTTACTGCTTAAGGCTGGAGATGGTAACGATAATCCTACCATCTTCGCGTGTCCATGATCCGGAGTCGATGAGGACCCACCCGCTCATCGGCTCGTGGGGAGAGTCGGGTGCATCCTCGGGCCGATCCAAGTCGATCGGCTCCTCGCAGTACAGTAGGCGTGCCGATGCAGTAGGTAGAAGTCGGACCTTAGGTGTCCGACTCTACCTCTACTTTCGTCCCGACATGTCTATATATAAATTAGTATATTAATGTTGACAATTAACGCTAAGTTTAGATGACAATTAAGTTAAAATACATAACATAAATTAAAATCTCTCATCTTCATGATAACAAGTAACATACAAATAGCGTTCTACACATGACATTTACTTTCTAACAAAAATAAAAGAGCCTAAACGGTACATATTGCAAGACTACTCGAGTCTTCATTCTCGGTGTTTGCATTTTCTTCATTCTCGATTCTCCGGCCTCGCCGTTTGAGTCGCTACTACAAAACTCAAGTTCTTCTTCCTCATCCTCGGACATCCAATCCTCTTCACCTTCGTTACCTCGTCGTCTTCTCGCATCACCTTCAATAATCGGGATTTCGTCTTCGACGGGGAAGGAGGTGGCAAATCAACGAGCAATACTATCTCCGGCCCAAGGGAGGCACGGCATTTCATCCATTGGATGACTATCGAAGATACAACGGGAGGTACGGGCATTTCATCCTCTTGATAACATCCTTCTAATGACGATTACGTAGTTATGTCGTCGGACCGATATGCTATATCAATAGTGCTTCGGCCTTGGTCTTCCAGCCCACCATCCCTCTCATCGCTCGCCGATAAGGGTATGGTGTCATGTAGACTTGTTGTGCTTGTGATGCTAAGATAAACACATCATCACCCGCATGTCTAGACGTGTGCTTCACATCGATTAGGTCAAACGAGTCGTGCTTTTTATACCTCGTACGGCGTCTGCCGATCACAATTGAATAGGACTATATTTTTCCTCCCGAGATATCGTAACTCGATGACTTCTTTAAGGACACCATAATAGTCAAGGTTGCCTTTAAGATTGACACCATGTTATCTGTTTGTTTTCCCTCCCGTATTCCTTTGTATGGAAGACATAGCCATTCACATAATATCCGTTGTATAAAGTAACTCTCATCAACGGATTTGCGGATATGTGAGATAATCTCGCGACTCGCGGGTCATTAGGATGCTCCAAAACCGAAAAGTATTTCATAATAGACATTTTTTAATGATGAGCCATTAATAAGAGGTCTACATATAAATCGAGCCAGGAAATGATATTTACATATTTGCGTAACCACGACGGAAACTCTTTCTCTCCCGATATCTCGCAATTCGCCGATATATCATCTCCGGCTTGATCTTCGAACATACCGCATTAGGTTTAGAGTTTATACGAGTTATTTGTGCATCTTGCAACTTTAATTTGAATCTGACGACTATCTAAAATTAAATGAAATTGATAATTAACTTACTTGAGATATTCCTCAACCTCGTGACAATTAAGGAGTATATAGAGTCTCGCAGCCTTCATACTCCTTATTGCTTAGCATTCGAGTCTTAACCGGTTTACCGAGTGGCCGACCGGAGCATTAAATATGAGATGTCCTCATTGACATCGGGCTCTCCACCATCGTAATTGCGCCCAACCCGAGTCAATCTCGTTTCAATATCGGGATGAAAATATTGCGCGGCAAAGGCAACAATTTCCTCTATAATAATAGCCTCGCATATGAGGCCTCAACCTTTGCCCCGTTTCTCATCTTCCTTTTCAAATGACCGAGATACCTAATTCATTAATGAATGACAGGATTAAAAATGTTACTCAATCTATAACCGACTTTTAAGTATGTTATAGATCATGAAAACGATTATTATGAGACGAGTTATTACCTCTCAAATGGATACATCCATCGTATTGAGCTGGACCCCCAACCCTAGCTTCATATGCCAAGTGGACCGTAAATGCTCCATAGAATCAAAAAGACGGAGGAAAGATCTTCTCAAGTTTGCAAATCGTCACGACAATGCTCGCCGAGTCTTCTCATGTCATCAACCCGCAGAGTCCGGATGATAACGCTCAATGACTCACTCGGCTCGGTTAACGCAATCCATATATTGTCGGGCAACAAGTCTCTAAGCGCAATAGGAAGTAACCTGTTGGTAACACGTGACAATCATGACTCTTCAAACCATGAACCTTTCCTTCGTCTACATTTACACAATTTCCGATGTTAGAAGCGTAACCGTCCGGAAGCCTCAATCCCTTCAACCACTTCAACACTAGAAGTCTTTGTTCCTTGGTTAGCACGTATGGAGCGACGGTTTCTTGTTTTACCATTGACCTCTTTTAGCTCCAAGGCCGCTACATATGTCTTTCATGTCCATTCGGGCTTTGGGTGTGTCCTTGGTAGTTGCCCTCCAATCCATAATGGTGTTAAAAATATTGTCAAACACATTCTTCTCAATGTGCATGACGTCAAGATTATAGCGTATCAAATTATCTTTCCAATAAGGCAACTCCCGAATATACTCTTTTGGTCCAATTATGCTTTACACCAAAATCTCGTGATCTATCCTTTGCATACATCTTCCCCACGGTCTTACGTAGTTTAGACACCTTTTCATAAACAGGCTTCACCGCTCAAACGTCTAGGCGCCTCATCACGCTCAACCCTATTCTTGGTGAATTCTTTCGTGATCTAAAAGGGTGGTCATCCGGTAGAAATTGACGATGACAATCAAACCAACAAGGTTTACGAGAGTGCTCGAGTGTGAACGACTTAGTGTCATCCATACGTATAGGACATGCAAGCTTCCCATGTGTGCTCCAACCCGATAACATCCCGTAGGCGGAAGTCATTCACCGTCCACATCAACGCGGCTTTCATTTTAAAATTTTCTTTTTGAATGCATCCCATGTTTCACTCCGTCTTCCCGAGCATTTTCAACTCGTCAATCAAAGGCGGAGATAAACATCAATGTTCTTGCCGGGGCTAGTCGGTCCGGGTATGAACAGTGACAAGAACATATAAGGATCACTCATACACAACCACGGTGGAAGATTGTACACGTAGCTATAAGCCCAACAGTAGGACTTCGAGGCCCGAAAGGAGTAAAACCATCCGCGATATACGCTGCGATATTTCTAGCCGGCGGCAAAGTCGGGATGGGTTGCATCAAATTGTTTCAAGCCAGCCGTCAGACGGATGAGTCAACACGCCATCCTCGCGGGCTTTCTTTTGCCAAGCATAGCTTACGAATTAGCTTTAGGCGTAGGCGTTGCAATCTCGGAGTCAGCGGCAGTAACGCGGCCTTATAAGGTTCATTCTTCTTGCGTTTCGAACTGCCCCTCCGTTTCGGCTTATATCGATCATGGCCACACACGGAACATTCTTTCGGGTTTGAATCTTCCTTGTAGAAAAGCATGCAATCATTCTTGCACGCATCAATCTTCTCATATTTCAACCCAATATGCCCAACCATCTTCTTTGTCGATAGAAGTTCTCGGCATCTTATTCCTTTCGTAGCTTTTTCGGTGCTTTCATAAGGCGATTGAAACGGATTGACTAATATTGCAATCGACTTGATGTTTAGGAACTCGGCCACGTCTCCAAAGCGGTTGCGCTCAGCCGAGGATACAACTTCTCGTTGCGAGACTCCATAGCTTCAATGAACTTACTAGGCTGCGGATTTGGCTCCTCTTGGCGTGCGTTCTCAGGCCGTCAAAATGAGGACCCGGCAACATCCCTAACCATATCTTCCATACCACGAAATGGTTCATCGTTCACACTCGTATTCTGGGTTCGGGTTCACGTACGGGAATCCTCTGTGGTTACTTTCCGGCCTAGACACTACTCGATTTGCTCACCGTGAGCTACCCAGCTTGTACCCAACTTGAAACCCGTCTTGGAGAAGGTGCTTCTCCACAATCATCGAAGGAAGTACTTTCGATTTTGCGGCCATCACATGGACACCTTATGTTGTTACCACTCATGTATTTGGGGTTCGCTAGAGCAAATTCGATAAAACTCTTCAAACCTCTAATGAACTCATCGTAATACCACTACGATTACCTCCGATTATACATCCAGCTGCGATCGTCGGTCGACATAACTCCTATTAAGCAACAAATGATTAGTATGAGAAAAATACACTTATTACGGTAATCACAATTCATCGGTCGACATCACGCTGTTACAGCATGCTAAACCCTAAATATTATCTAAATCGGTATCTATCATCATACTCGTCAAACCCGGATCTAAAGGCGATCGTCCCAAATTTCCCACATCAATGTAGGTTTATTGGATTCAAGATGGGAGATCATTCAATTGAAGTACCTCTTTCATTCGCCGTGGAGCAATTACTAGATAAAATTTGTGTACGTCGTCGTTAATTATCTCTGGCCGAATTAAGATTATTTAAGAAGAGAATTCTTGAAAGCATCCAAGGACAACGGAGTTTTGTAATTCCCTATGTCGTTGTGACTCTCCATCGTTCATTGAAGCCTAAAAATATTCTTTGGTGAAAAAGAGTTTTCGGCACTTTGGGAGTGAGCTCACAAGGATTGCAAAGTATCCTTACTTTGAGTTAAGACTAAGCTTTAACAAAACTTAGTAGCATCTCCGGCATAAGAATAGTTTTCAACCCTTTTGAGGTCGGTCCCAAATCTTGAGAACTCTTCTTCTGGCAATATTTGTAGGGATCTATGAAAGGACGGACGGCTATCAACGACATAAAGAATAGCATCTCCGTTGTCCTTGGATGCTTTCAAATTCCTCTTCTTAATATTAATCGGCAGCAGCGCAGGCATTAAATTTTATCTGTAATTGCTCCACGGCGAAAAGTACTCAATAAATCTGATCTTGAAAACAAACTAGATCTGAAGGATGTGGGAGAAATATAATATAGATAATCTTACGATTTAGATAATATTTAGGGTTTAGGCGGTTTAGGGTTTATATAGAGTTTTGGGGTTTAGATAGAGTTGAGTGTTTAGGGTTTAGATATGATTTAGAATTTAGGGTTTAGATCGGGTTTAGGGGTTTAGATAGGGTTTAGTGTTTATAGGGTAAAGAAACAAGCGAAATTCATTAATGAAAAATAATATCCTTTTGTTCTACGAGTCCATTCTTAAAGTTTGATAACTCTAAGAACCACTTAGAAGTGCGGCGGTGTCGGATATTATAATTTATTAATGAATGATCATCGATGAAATATATGTTTAATTGATTTAAGTCAAAGTTGATTTCTTATATAGCTTACATCCTAATTTTCTAAAAACTTGATTTTTTTAAAGATAAATATATTTGATTAATTTTGGATACGGTTTAGATATGGTTTAGGGTTGTTTAAGGGTCCAATTTAGGGTTTAGGTTGGGGTTTAGAATTTAAGGTTGTGATTAAGGGAAATTTCGAAACTTTATAGGGTAAAGAAACAAGCGAAATTCATTAATGAAAAATAATATCCTTTTGTTCTACGTCCATTCTTAAAGTTTGATAACTTTAAGAACCACCGAAGTGCGGCGGTGTCCGAGATATTATAATTTATTAATGAATGATCATCGATGAAATATATGTTTAATTGATTTAAGTCAAAGTTGATTTCTTATATAGCTTACATCCTAATTTTCTAAAAACTTGATTTTTTTTTAAGATAAATATATTTGATTAATTTTAAGCTGGATACGGTTTAGATATGGTTTAGGGTTGTTTAAGGGTCCAATTTAGGGTTTAGGTTGGGGTTTAGAATTTAAGGTTGTGATTAAGGAAATTTACGAAACTTTATAGGGTAAAGAAACAACGAAATTCATTAATGAAAAATAATATCCTTTTGTTCTACCGTCCATTCTTAAAGTTTGATAACTTTAAGAACCGTATGATGGTGTCGAGATATTATAATTTATTAATGAATAATTGCACTACGGCTTATCATGGCCAGGCAATATAAAAAGCTAACGGAATCGCAAGTTAACATGCTCGTGATGCACTATTCACGTCAATAAGTCACAAGGTCAACATAAATAATAATAAGAGTTTCGAACTCTAAATACATTCAACGGAACGGATCGGTATCATTGGATACCAATACCATCTACTACACATGTTAGTGAAACATGAGTGTAACACACTCTCAATGATTACATTCCTATGGAGTCTTGGGTAGGTGCGGGAGGGGTTCGGTGGGGTCACTTGCTCCACTCGGGGTGTCTCGCCTAGGGCCACATTCAGTTGGTCCTCAAGTTCTCTAGTTCTCGTAATGCGTGTACGAGAGTTGAAATAAGATCGGATGCACGCCGACATCTGGCAGTCTTCCTAGTTCGTGCCATCACGCTACGGGCATACAATAGAGACATTAAATCTCTAAAGGGAAGTGAAACACATTAAGTGGTTCAACTAATGCATGAATATCAACATAATACTCTCAATGGAGAATATGTAATATCAACATATTAAACTTGAACAACCTT